>CM031958.1:7104452-7133222 GCA_018749465.1 Paracanthobrama guichenoti
TATAAAATTGCAACCTTTAACCACTTCAAAGACAATGAAAGTAATTATGAAATTATGTATTTGTTCATTAGTGTGTGTCTGTGTGCTAAACCAGCTTTCAGTCTTTTAGATGAACCCCAAATATATTCATCCTCATGCAAGAGACCCCATCATAAAATGTAAAAGGCATCAATGTTTCTACGTTTCAAGACCCAGTTGATATCGAGGAAAATATGAAATATTCTAAAATATTCCGAAAATACTTAGTTTCTGTTAAGTCACATTATTAGGTTCACTATAATACTGTACTGTACGATTCATTATTACTTATATAATACCTAGCCTGTATAGTATCACTTATATACTCATACATTTGCCTATTTTAATTGTATCTATTTATTTTCACACTCGTTTTCTCTGAACTTTTCCACGGAGTCCCTAGCACTCCCATGCGATCCCCCGGGGGTCCCCGGACCTCAGTTACAAAAAAAAAAAAAACAAAAAAAAAAAGCCCTGTTCCAAAAGACTAAACGTGAGTTTGAGCGCAGGCCGTGGAGAGACGCGTCTCATTGGGTTGCTGCTGTGACAGCGGAGTGTGTGTGATAGGCGTGACCTGAGGCGCACAGAAAGCCTCGGCACTGCTGTCATACTACACACACTCCACACTCAAGCGCTGCGTGGACGCATGACACTCTTCACATCACAGGGACAGACCTCAGTAGCGCATTATGCGTCTCCTCTGTAATGCTTCTCAGCTCTCCTCGTAACATCTCCAGACTGTAGATCGCTCGAGCGCGCTTCTTCTCCAATTCCTCCAACGGACCCGACGATGGCTGAAGAGGACAGAGCTTCAGACTCAAACACGGACAGCACGAACTTTAGCGTGTTAAGCTGGGAGCAGGTCCAGCGCCTGGACCTCATCCTGACCGAGAGCATCCCGATCCACGGCAGAGGGAACTTCCCCACGCTGCAGATGAAGCCGCGGCAGATCGTGACGGCGGTGCGGAGCCGCATGCAGGAGCAGCGCATCCATGTGCGGGACGTGCGGCTCAACGGGTCCGCCGCCAGCCACGTTCTGCACGAGGACACCGGGCTCGGCTACAAGGACCTGGACCTCATATTCTGCGTGGACCTGAAGGGAGAGACGGAGTTTCAGATCGTCAAGAACATAGTGCTGGACTGTCTGTTGGACTTTTTACCTGATGGGGTCAACAAAGAGAAAATCACACCGTTGACCCTGAAGGTGAGTGTTTAAATAGACTTTACAGGTTCAAATGCACATATTTGTAAAAGGAAAGATGTTTAACCTGCTCATTTCTTTTAAGTTTTAGTCAAATTTTAGTTGTATATATATATATATATATATATATATATATATATATATATATATATATATATATATATATATATATATATATATATATATATTAAAGGTAACACTTTATTTTACAGTGTCATTGTTACATATGTTGCATAGTAATAGCTGTAAATTATGCATAAGTACATGCAACTGACCCTCAACCAAACCCTAATCCTCCACTAAACTTATAGTAAGTACATGTAGTTACTAAATATTACTCAGTACTTAAATATATAATTACACTGTAACAATGACAACTTAAAATAAAGTGTAACCAAAGTAAATATTCAATGCATTCTCTTAAATTAATATGAGCTCATAATTCCATGCATAATGTTTTGAGTGTGTGTCTGGAAGCCTAACAACAACAACAACAAAAAAATGATTAAAACACTAAAACATAAAAAGCAATAATCATATTCATGACATTTTATTTACACTCTTTTTCGGGAAGTTTTTGCCATAGAAGAACTATTTTTGGTTCACTAAAGAACTGTTCAGTGATCAGTTTCTTAAAAGAACCATTTTTCTTAGTGTGAAGAACTTTTTAATATTCTAAAGAACCCTTTTCCATTATAAAGAACCTTTTGTGGAATGGAAAGATTCCATGGATGTTAAAGGTTTTTGGTGCAACCATCAATGCTTATAAATAACCTTCATTTTTAGTGTATGAAAAATGTTTTTTTGCCATCTTAATAGTTGAAATTATTTTCATCGTTCTTTTGGACTATTGCTAATTGTTAAGATTGATTTTCTACACATTTTTCACTATTAATAGTTGTAAAAGGTGAGTAATTTAGGCAAACGGTACAGTAAAAAGTAAGTTACTTTAGTTTTGAGGGAACACCATTTGTTGTTTATCAGTAGACGCTTGAATAACCAGGTTATACCAAATCTTTTAATAAGAAAATGGTGTTTAAAGTACTTCACAAATATGAAATACAGCATGTCATACTGTAGGACATGGTTTTCACTGCTTGACTTTGCTTCATGCGTTTTATATTATATATATATATTTTATATATATATATTATATATATATTTTTTTTTTGTGATTTTGTTTATTCAGTGTGCAATTTAAGATCATCATCAGTCCCAAGACATTGAGTAGAAATGCAATTAGAGTAGTTTACTGAAAGGCTGATGAAATGTTGGTTTTCTGTCGGTAAGAGGATTGCACTAAAGCAGGTTAAAGCCAATCGAGCATTCAGCCTCTTAGATCTCCTGCGACAGCTAATGATGGAGAACTGATATGGCAAACGGATGTGCATTTGAATGTATTTGATGCAATTAAATAATAAAATAATGATCTCACAACAATTCCCTTGTCTTTTTGTGCAGGAGGCATATGTGCAGAAGATGGTGAAAGTGTGCAATGATTCGGACCGCTGGAGTCTCATCTCTCTCTCCAACAACCGGGGCAAAAATGTAGAGCTCAAGTTCGTGGACTCTTTGCGCCGGCAGTTCGAGTTCAGTGTCGATTCCTTCCAGATTAAGCTAGACTCTCTGCTTCTTTTCTACGAGTGCTCTGAGAACCCCATGGCCAAAACGTTTCACCCCACCATCATCGGCGAGAGCGTGTACGGAGACTTCGGCGCGGCATTGGACCACTTGCGCAACAAGGTGATCTGCACAAGGAACCCAGAGGAGATCCGAGGAGGCGGCCTGCTGAAGTACTGCCATCTTCTAGTGAGGGGCTTTCGTGCCGCCTCCGAGTCGGAGATGAAGTCTCTCCAGCGCTACATGTGCTCCCGCTTCTTCATCGACTTCTCGGACATCAGCGAACAGCAGCGCAAGCTGGAGTCTTACCTCCAGAACCACTTTGTGGGCTTGGAGGACCGCAAGTACGATTATCTAATGACGCTGCATGGGGTGGTTAACGAGAGCACGGTGTGTCTGATGGGACACGAGCGACGGCAGACCTTAGGACTGATCGCCATGCTGGCGGTGCGTGTGCTGGCCGAGCAGAACGTCATACCCAACGTGGCGAATGTCACTTGCTATTACCAACCTGCCCCTTATGTAGCAGATGGTAACTTTAGCAATTATTACATTGCCCAAGTTCAGCCGGTCTTTACCTGCCATCAGCAAACCTACTCCACGTGGCTACCGTGCAACTGAGAGATGGTGAAAAAGATGAGCTGAATCATTGCATTGTTGTAAGGGAGCTACAATTGTTTTGCAATTGTCTCACTTCCCCAATGTGCATCAATGCTTGAGTGAAATGAACCGGGCTCCTTGTAAAACAGCTCCAGTGGGGGTTTTTTTCATGCAGACTGGCACTGTTTTCTGAAATGAGATGGCCATTGCTAACACCAGTTTGGAGGGCAACTTTTGCTCTGCCTTGCTTAATTCTTAGCTGATCGTGAGGCTTTAAACGCACTAAAATGCGTTTCTGACCGGTTGACACTATCAAAAACATTTAATCTCAGTCATTAGCTGCATCAAAAGGGAAGCACGAGGTGCAGTTGCACCTTTTAGTCCAAACGGAACCAGCTGTATCGCAAAGAACCATTCACAATGACTCTCTGAATGAGGAGGAAAAGTCAAAAAAGTACAACGATTGCTGTTTGTACAAACCAAAGATTTTAAGATTGTATTTTTATACCCAGACTATCAAATGATGTGATAGTGCTGTCTATATTTGTACATGTGAATGCATTCAAAGTGCCTAATGTCAATGCAGTATGCTGAGGTGAGCAAAGCAACCTCATAATCTCGAAATACACGACAAAGGGACTAAAAGCTTGTGAATGTACATGATGTTTCCTGATTTACAACCGATGCAAGTGTCATTTTCTTTGCCGTTCTCTGCGTTATTTCTGAAGCAGTATGTCTTGTAATTGAACTCTTAATTTATTGTTTAACATCCTGTGTTAGGTGAGCGTTGAGGGCACATGCGTGCATGGCAGAAAACAAAGAAAAGACTTGTTTCGCGCCATGAGCGAAGTTTGTTTCATATCTTTCTAGAAGAAATATATTTGCAGAAGCACCTTTGATGGTGGGACACTATTTGCTGTAACATCCAAGCAGGGAATTCGGCAGCTCTTGCTGAAGCGGTCGAACTAAAACGGGCTGTGTTCATGCGCTCCCTTCACAGCTGCACTGTCGGCTGAACCTGACCTCACATTCACCCCCTGTTAACAGAGTGTTAACCTGCTCTTGATTAATAGCGCTGCGGAAGGAAGTAGGAGGAGCTGTGGCATATATGTTTAGACTTGACAAAGAGACTTGAGAGGAGAAGCTAGAAGAAAGCGAGAGTGCGAGAGAGAAGCGAGGACGCAGACGAGAGGGAGGGAAGGAGGGAGGGCTGGAGAGATGGGTGCAGCTGGTGAAGGGGTTTATCTCCCTCGACAAATGTCTTTTAATCAATAGAGCTTATTTCATTACTATGAGCAATTTGGCTGAACAGACGCAAGTATTTAATAGGTCTGAGAAGCACAGATCATTTTGCGTCACTGGAATGCAAACTTTGCAGTCGAGTTTTCAATATTTCATCATATAACGTTCAACTTAAGTGCTCACATCAATCAAATTTTACACTATTTGGTATTATCGAGATTAAATGAGCAGAAATAACCTTGCATTTGCTATGCATAACATCTCTGAAAGAGGTTTTAAAGGGGTCATATCATACTTTTTCTGTCCCAAATAGTCCCGTTTTAATTTTACAGCACCGTTTTTCAACCTTTTCCTGATCTTTAGATGTATAGGACCTCATAGAAACCCCTGTCAAACCCTGTGCTTTGCTCGGCTCATACACAAGCTTTTTTTTTGGGCTTTTTCTTAATGACACAGTGGACATCATTGATGTGTAAATAATGTTTTCATCTGTCTGTTGTCAGAAACTTGTGGATGTTTAGTTTCAATAAATGTTGTTTTTGGACTGGGGAGCAAGTTTTGATTCCTAAAAGTTAAAGTATGGTTAAATACAGGGCTTGACATTAACACCAAATCTAAATGCGGGTGTATTTCAGCAGTGGCGTGTAACACAGTCACTCCTACTATCCACTTTATGTGGTATATATATATATATATATATATATATATATATATATATATATATATATATATATATATATATATATATATTATATATATATTATATATACAAATTTTTCAATTGTAAAAGGCATCTGAAATAATAAACTAAGTGTAATGTAGTGCTGTCAGAAATCTTAACTTTTTCAATACATATCGATACTGAAATATCTGAAATGGTTCCAATAATCATTTCCCGCAGAATAGAGACACAAATAGAGTGACACACAAACCTGCCTCTACTCACTCACTCCTTTCATTTCTCTGGATGAATATTGTTACTGTTACAGGGCTTGAATTTCGGATCGTATTGCACATAATTGTATTCATTCCCGCAGATTTTGTGCTCACACCCAATGTGTGTGCACATAAATCCGCCTCTCAGCACTAAATTGAGTTCTTTTTCACTGCTTGTTGTGCTTAAATACACACAAAATAATGTCGAAATGCTGGTCTTGTTGAGTTTTCACGTACACACAGTCAGTTCTGTTTTAAGAGAACATAAACAGTTGAGAAAGAAAACACATGTGTAACAGTATAATGGATCCGTGCATCAGATCTTAAAGTGACAGCAGCCTAATAAACCTGCTGCCAAATTATAAGATAATATTAAAAATATCTATATGGCAGTTTTCCCCCATGGTATCGATGTCAAAATTGTGGCCAGTGAAAATGCTGGGTGGCTAGTAACTTTGGAAAGTTGAAACTAGCCACAATGGCTGTCAAGCCCTGGTTATATAGAATTCTCAAATATATTTGTTAATATTTCAATAATTTCTATAATATTAACTTAATAACAAAATATTTGCATGTTCACGGTTATCTGATGTTGGTTAATTCTCAATGACATGCAGGTAAACAAATCTTTTAAGTGCTTTATTTTTATTTTTAAATTATTTATTTTAATTTTATATTTTTATGATTGCATTTAAGAACCCCATACAGCTCCTACCTTATATAGGACATCAACATTTTTCACCTCAAAAGATGAAGCAAAATATATGACATGATACGACCTCTTTAAAATCATCAATGGATGCATTTGTAAAGATTTTAAGACATGGTCATTGAAGTGATTGACATCAGTCAGTAGAATTTGCATTAACATTTGTGGGGTCTGTGCTGATCAGGAGGGCCGTATGGTGCACCTGTGCATGTTCACACATCTCATCTCTTTTAGTCTTTTACACGCTTGCATCTCCAGTTTGTGGTTCTCACTCGCCCTCCAGTTTGTTGTTCTGTTTGTCTTAACATTTTGACAGTATCCTGTGGATTTTGCTGGCAGCGGGATGTTTGACTCGCTCTGTGAAGTTTGGAGTTCCTTTCTTGCCATTCTTCAGATGGTGCCAAACGCTTAGTGGTCAAATGTCTTGTAAAAAAAAAAACTAAAAAACATTTATTTTTAGGACAAACAAACATTATGCTTGTTTTTCTGTTTGTATCAGTGAATTTAATTGTCATTCTGCTTTGAATTCTTCGTTCAAGCTGCTAAATGTCATTTTTTTAACTGCTTATTTTGTGTATAATTTTTGTGTTCAATTGTTTGAAGATTTGAAACATTTTCCTCAATAAAAACAAAACATGAATTGCATTTCAGAATGTCATTTTGTCACATTTAACTGTATATTGTATTTTCATTATGCTAATGTATTGACGCTTGTTTGATATGTAAATCTAACCGTTTCATAGACAATGTCAGAAAATCTGAACACCTCTGCTTTTTGACCAAGTTTCCAGCAAATAAAATATAAGAGTCTATCAAACTACTACAAGAGAGCTTTAACTGCTGGATAAATGTATGAGATTTGCCAAGACAAACCAAAAATTGCCAAAAGCTAGATACTGTATTATATATTTTTTTTATATATAAAAACACTTGCAGCATCTAATGAAATTGCAAATAAATAAATAAGGTATGAGAAAGCAATTTAACATTAAAAAAACATTTATTATATAATGTAAATGTACTCAGAATTCAAATTTTGTTAGAAAACATACACTGATCAGGCACAACATGATGACCTAATATTGTGTTGGTCCCCCTTTGACCCGTTGAGGCATGGACTCCACTAGACCCCTGAAGGTGTGCTGTGGTATCTGGCACCAAGATGTTAGCAGCAGATCCTTTAAGTCCTCTAAGTTGCAAGGTGGAGCCTCCATGGATCGGACTTATTTGTTCAGCACATTCCACAGATGCTCAATTGGATTGAGATCTGGGGAATTTGGAGGCCAAGTCAACACCTCAAACTCGTCGTGCTCCTCAAACCATTCCTGAACCATTTGTGCTTTGTGGCAGACGCATTATCCTGCTGAAAGAGGGCACAGCCACCAGGGAATACCTTTTCAATGAAAGGGTGTACATGGTCTGCAACAATGCTTAGGTAGGTGGTACGTGTCAAAGTAACATCCACATGGGTGGCAGGACCCAAGGTTTCCCAGCAGAACTTGCATCACACTGCCTCAGCCGGCTTGCCTTCTTTCCATAGTGCATCCTGGTGCCATGTGTTCCCCAGGTAAGCGACACACGCGCACCCGGCCATCCACGTGATGTAAAAGAAAACGTGATTCATCAGACCAGGCCACCTTCTTCTATTGCTCTATGATCCAGTTCTGATGCTCACATGCCAACTGTTGGTGCTTTCGGTGGTGGACAGGGGTCAGCATGGGCACCCTGACTGGTCTGTGGCTATGCAGCCCCATACACAACAAACTGCAATGCACTGTGTATTCTGACACCTTTCTATCAGAACCAGCATTAACTTCTTGAGCAATTTGAGCTACAGTAGCTCATCTGTTTGATCAGACCACACGGGCCAGCCTTCGCTCTCCACATGCATCAATGAGCCTTGTCTGCCCATGACCCTGTGGCCGGTTCACCACTGTTCCTTCCTTGGAGCACTTTTGATAGATACTGACCACTGCAGACCGGGAACACCCCACAAGAGCTGCAGTTTTGGAGATGTTCTGACCCAGTCGTCTAACACATCAACTTTGAGGACAAAATGTTCACTTGCTGCCTAATAAATCCCCCCCCCACTAACAGGTGCCGTGATGAAGAGATAATTAGTATTATTCACTTCACCTGTCACTATGCCTGATCTTTTTCATGATATCAGCTAAAAAGAAAAGTAATTTTAGAGGCGGAGTTAATTATCACATGCACCAATATGGTAAATTTGGATTTCATATTGATTTAAACTCACTGTCACCAGATTCTTGTTAAGGTGATGCTCGATGTATCAACACTATAACAAACTATATGTTTCCAATAACTGTGGTATATGGGGGTATTGTACTGTGCTGTCACAGGAAGAATGGACTATAGGGATTATACTGAAGAAAAACAGTAGTTCTCTGAACAGAGTTTTGTACACAAACCACAAACAGGTCAATCGAAAAGGTTGTTGGGGGTAAACTGCGTCAGCACGACCACAATAACTTTGTGACTTCCATTGCTTTTACAGCAGGTCAGGCATTCGACAGTAGCCACGCTCAGTGAGCAATAAACATATATCTTAGTGAGATGACATTTGTGTAAAGCCACAGTCTGCTGGACATAGATATGACATCAGCAGTCACCCGGGCAACCAGACCTTTAGACGGGTCAACCTTTAGTGCATGCTAAGAATAGAGCAGCTATCATTTGAGTATTTCTGCTTGATGTTCGATGAGCAATTATTTTGTCAAATATGACGTCATAGCTTTGTGTTATGTTCAAGCCACTAAAAACACTAGTCCTTTTCCTTGCCTACATTGGCAATGGTCCCTTTATAAAGGCAGAAACTCTCTTAATGGTCACTTATGTGCCATTAAAATAGCAACCCTGACTAAAGTGTAGAGAGACATGATCAATTTACATTAGCAAGTTGCTAAACTAACAACAAAATACTCTAATAAGCAGAACAATACAAATATTTAGTGAAATAGATGTTTAATTTGTTTGTTTTCTTATTTATTTATACTTATATAAAATATTGCAGAGTATATTATATAATAAACATTTTTGTGCTCTGGACAAAACACACAAGCACACCATGACCTGTTTAATTTATGGAAGCTTGTTTCCACCACAAAATAAAACAGTTTAAAAGATAATTGCGATTTTTTTGTCTGACAATTGTGAGTTTCTTTTCTCGGAATTGCGAGATATAAAGTCAGTATTGTGAGATATAAAGATAAAGTCAGTATTGTGAGATATAAAGTCAGTATTGTGTGATATAAAGTCAGAATTGTGAGATATAAAGTCAATATTGTGTGATATAAAGTCAGTATTGTGAGATATAAAGTCAGTATTGTGAGATATAAAGTCAGTATTGAGAGATAAAAGTCATTGTGTGATATAAAGTCTGTATTGAGATATAAAGTCAGTATTGTGAGATATAAAGTCAGTATTGAGATATAAAGTCAGTATTGTGAGATATAAAGTCAGTATTGTGAGATATAAAGTCAGTATTGTGAGATATAAAGTCAGTATTGAGATATAAAGTCAGTATTGTGTGATATAAAGTCAGTATTGTGAGATATAAAGTCAGTATTGTGTGATATAAAGTCAGTATTGTGAGATATAAAGTCTGTATTGTGAGATATAAAGTCAGTATTTGAGATATAAAGTCAGTATTGTGTGATATAAAGTCAGTATTTGAGATATAAAGTCATTGAGATATAAAGTCAGTATTGTGAGATATAAAGTCAGTATTGTGAGATATAAAGTCAGAATTGTGAGATATAAAGTCAGTATTGTGTGATATAAAGTCAGTATTGTGTGACAGAAAGTCAGTATTGTGAGATATAAAGTCAGTATGTGAGATATATAAAGTCAGTATTGTGAGATATAAAGTCAGTATTGTGTGATATAAAGTCAGTATTGTGAGATATAAAGTCAGTATTGTGAGATATAAAGTCAGTATTGTGTGATATAAAGTCAGAATTGTGTGATATAAAGTCAGTATTGTGAGATATAAAGTCAGTATTGTGAGATATAAAGTCAGTATTGTGTGATATAAAGTCAGATTGTGAGATATAAGTCAGCATTGTGAGATATAAAGTCAGTATTGTGAGATATAAAGTCAGTATTGTGAGATATAAAGTCAGTATTGTGAGATATAAAGTCAGTATTGTGAGATATAAAGTCAGTATTGTGTGATATAAAGTCAGTATTGTGTGATATAAAGTCAGAATTGTGAGATATAAAGTCAGTATTGTGAGATATAAAGTCAGTATTGTGAGATATAAAGTCAGTATTGTGAGATATAAAGTCAGTATTGATATATAAAGTCAGTATTGTGTGATATAAAGTCAGTATTGTGTGATATAAAGTCAGTATTGTGAGATATAAAGTCAGTATTGTGAGATATAAAGTCAGTATTGTGTGATATAAAGTCAGTATTGTGAGATATAAAGTCAGTATTGTGTGACAGAAAGTCAGTATTGTGAGATATAAAGTCAGCATTGTGAGATATAAAGTCAGTATTGTGTGATAAAGTCAGTATTGTGTGATAAAGTCAGTATTGTGTGATATAAAGTCAGTATTGTGAGATATAAAGTCAGTATTGTGAGATATAAAGTATTGTGAGATAGTCAGTATTGTGAGATATAAAGTCAGTATTGTGAGATATAAAGTCAGTATTGTGTGATATAAAGTCATTGTGAGATATAAAGTCAGTATTGTGAGATATAAAGTCAGTATTGTGAGATATAAAGTCAGTATTGTGTGATATAAAGTCAGTATTGTTGTATATAAAGTCAGTATTGTGATATATAAAGTCAGTATTGTGAGATATAAAGTCAGTATTGTGAGATATAAAGTCATTGTTGATATAAAGTCAGTATTGTGAGATATAAAGTCAGTATTGTGAGATATAAAGTCAGAATTGTGAGATATAAAGTCAGAATTGTGAGATATAAAGTCAGTATTGTGTGATATAAAGTCAGAATTGTGAGATATAAAGTCAGTATTGATATATAAAGTCAGTATTGTGAGATATAAAGTCAGTATTGAGATATAAAGTCAGTATTGTGAGATATAAAGTCAGTATTGTGTGATATAAAGTCAGTATTGTGAGATATAAAGTCAGTATTGTGAGATATAAAGTCAGTATTGTGAGATATAAAGTCAGTATTGTGAGATATAAAGTCAGTATTGTGTGATATAAAGTCAGTATTGTGTGATATAAAGTCTGTATTAATATATAAAGTCAGTATTGATATATAAAGTCAGTATTGTGTGATATAAAGTCAGTGTTGATATATAAAGTCAGTATTGAGATATAAAATCAGTATTGTGAGATATAAAGTCAGAATTGTGAGATATAAAGTCAGTATTGTGAGATATAAAGTCAGTATTGTGAGATATAAAGTCAGTATTGTGAGATATAAAGTCAGTATTGTGAGATATAAAGTCAGAATTGTGAGATATAAAGTCAGTATTGTGAGATATAAAGTCAGTATTGTGAGATATAAAGTCAGTATTGTGTGATATAAAGTCAGATATAAAGTCAGAATTGTGAGATATAAAGTCAGTATTGTGAGATATAAAGTCAGTATTGTGATATAAAGTCAGTATTGTGTGATATAAAGTCAGAATTGTGTGATATAAAGTCAGTATTGTGAGATATAAAGTCAGATTGTGAGATATAAAGTCAGTATTGTGAGATATAAAGTCAGTATTGTGTGATATAAAGTCAGAATTGTGAGATATAAAGTCAGTATAAAGTGTGAGATATAAAGTCAGTATTGTGAGATATAAAGTCAGTGAGATCAGTATTGAGATATAAAGTCAGTATTGATATATAAAGTCAGTATTGTGTGATATAAAGTCAGAATTGTGTGATATAAAGTCAGTATTGTGAGATATAAAGTCAGTATTGATATATAAAGTCAGTATTGTGTGATATAAAGTCAGAATTGTGTGATATAAAGTCAGTATTGTGAGATATAAAGTCAGTATTGTGAGATATAAAGTCAGTATTGTGAGATATAAAGTCAGTATTGTGAGATATAAAGTCAGTATTGTGAGATATAAAGTCAGTATTGAGATATAAAGTCAGTATTGTGAGATATAAAGTCAGTATTGAGATATAAAGTCAGCATTGTGAGATATAAAGTCAGCATTGTGAGATATAAAGTCAGTATTGTGTGATATAAAGTCAGTATTGTGTGAATAAAGTCAGTATTGTGATATAAAGTCAGTATTGTGAGATATAAAGTCAGTATTGTGAGATATAAAGTCAGCATTGTGTGATATAAAGTCAGTATTGTGAGATATAAAGTCAGTATTTGAGATATAAAGTCAGTATTGTGAGATATAAAGTCAGTATTGAGATATAAAGTCAGTATTGTGTGATATAAAGTCAGTATTGTGAGATATAAAGTCAGTATTGTGTGATATAAAGTCAGTATTGTGTGATATAAAGTCAGTATTGTGAGATATAAAGTCAGTATTGTGAGATATAAAGTCAGTATTGTGAGATATAAAGTCAGCATTGTGTGATAAAGTCATATTGTGTCAGTATGTGAGATATAAAGTCAGTATTGTGAGATATAAAGTCAGCATTGTGAGATATAAAGTCAGTATTGTGAGATATAAAGTCAGTATTGTGAGATATAAAGTCAGTATTGTGAGATATAAAGTCAGTATTGTGTGATATAAAGTCAGTATTGTGAGATATAAAGTCAGTATTTGAGATATAAAGTCAGTATTGTGAGATATAAAGTCAGTATTGTGTGATATAAAGTCAGTATGTGATGATAAAGTCAAAGTCAGATATAAAGTGTGAGATATAAAGTCAGTATTGTGAGATATAAAGTCAGTATTGTGAGATATAAAGTCAGTATTGTGAGATATAAAGTCAGTATTGTGAGATATAAAGTCAGTATTGAGATATAAGTCAGTATTGTGAGATATAAAGTCAGTATTGTGAGATATAAAGTCAGTATTGTGAGATATAAAGTCAGCATTGTGAGATATAAAGTCAGTATTGTGAGATATAAAGTCAGTATTGTGAGATATATAAAGTCAGTATTGTGATATAAAGTCAGTATTGTGAGATATAAAGTCAGTATTGTGAGATATAAAGTCAGTATTGTGTGATATAAAGTCAGTATTGTGAGATATAAAGTCAGTATTGTGAGATATAAAGTCAGTATTGTGAGATATAAAGTCAGTATTGTGAGATATAAAGTCAGTATTGTGAGATATAAAGTCAGTATTGTGAGATATAAAGTCAGTATTGTGAGATATAAAGTCAGTATTGTGAGATATAAAGTCAGTATTGTGAGATATAAAGTCAGTATTGTGTGATATAAAGTCAGTATTGTGAGATATAAAGTCAGTATTGTGAGATATAAAATTGTGAGATATAAAGTCAGTATTGTGAGATATAAAGTCAGTATTGTGATATAAAGTCAGTATGTGAGATATAAAGTCAGCATTGAGATATAAAGTCAGTATTGTGAGATATAAAGTCAGTATTGTGAGATATAAAGTCAGTATTGTGTGATATAAAGTCAGTATTGTGAGATATAAAGTCAGTATTGTGAGATATAAAGTCAGTATTGTGAGATATAAAGTCAGTATTGTGAGATATAAAGTCAGTATTGTGAGATATAAAGTCAGTATTGTGAGATATAAAGTCAGTATTGTGAGATATAAAGTCAGTATTTGTGAGATATAAAGTCAGTATTGTGAGATATAAAGTCAGTATTGTGAGATATAAAGTCAGTATTGTGAGATATAAAGTCAGTATTGTGAGATATAAAGTCAGTATTGTGAGATATAAAGTCAGTATTGTGAGATATAAAGTCAGTATTGTGAGATAAAGTCAGTATTGTGAGATATAAAGTCAGTATTGTGAGATATAAAGTCAGCATTGTGAGATATAAAGTCAGTATTGTGAGATATAAAGTCAGTATTGTGAGATATAAAGTCAGTATTGTGAGATATAAAGTCAGTATTGTGAGATATAAAGTCAGTATTGTGAGATATAAAGTCAGTATTGTGAGATATAAAGTCAGTATTGTGAGATATAAAGTCAGTATTGTGAGATATAAAGTCAGTATTGTGAGATATAAAGTCAGTATTGTGAGATATAAAGTCAGTATTGTGAGATATAAAGTATTGTGAGATATAAAGTCAGTATTGTGAGATATAAAGTCAGTATTGTGAGATATAAAGTCAGTATTGAGATATAAAGTCAGTATTGTGAGATATAAAGTCAGTATTGTGAGATATAAAGTCAGTATTGTGAGATATAAAGTCAGTATTGTGAGATATAAAGTCAGTATTGTGAGATATAAAGTCAGTATTGTGAGATATAAAGTCAGTATTGTGAGATATAAAGTCAGTATTGTGAGATATAAAGTCAGTATTGTGATATAAAGTCAGTATTGTGAGATATAAAGTCAGTATTGTGAGATATAAAGTCAGTATTGTGAGATATAAAGTCAGCATTGTGAGATATAAAGTCAGTATTGTGAGATATAAAGTCAGTATTGTGAGATATAAAGTCAGTATTGTGAGATATAAAGTCAGTATTGTGAGATATAAAGTCAGTATTGTGAGATATAAAGTCAGTATTGTGTGATATAAAGTCAGTATTGTGAGATATAAAGTCAGTATTGTGAGATATAAAGTCAGTATTGTGAGATATAAAGTCAGAATTGTGTGATATAAAGTCAGTCATTGTGAGATATAAAGTCAGTATTGTGAGATATAAAGTCAGTATTGTGAGATATAAAGTCAGTATTGTGAGATATAAAGTCAGTATTGTGAGATATAAAGTCAGTATTGTGAGATATAAAGTCAGCATTGTGAGATATAAAGTCAGTATTGTGAGATATAAAGTCATTGTAGTGATATAAAGTCAGTATTGTGAGATATAAAGTCAGTATTGTGAGATATAAAGTCAGTATTGTGAGATATAAAGTCAGTATTGTGAGATATAAAGTCAGTATTGTGAGATATAAAGTCAGTATGTGAGATATAAAGTCAGTATTGTGAGATATAAAGTCAGAATTGTGAGATATAAAGTCAGTATTGTGAGATATAAAGTCAGTGATTAAAGTCAGATTATGTGAGATAAAGTATTGTGAGATATAAAGTCAGTATTGTGAGATATAAAGTCAGTATTGTGAGATATAAAGTCAGTATTGTGAGATATAAAGTCAGTATTGTGTGATATAAAGTCAGTATTGTGAGATATAAAGTCAGTATTGAGATATAAAGTCAGTATTTGAGATATAAAGTCAGTATTGTGAGATATAAAGTCAGTATTGTGAGATAAAGTCAGTATTGTGAGATATAAAGTCAGTATTGTGAGATATAAAGTCAGCATTGTGAGATATAAAGTCAGTATTGTGAGATATAAAGTCAGTATTGTGAGATATAAAGTCAGTATTGTGAGATATAAAGTCAGTATTGTGAGATATAAAGTCAGTATTGTGTGATATAAAGTCAGTATTGTGAGATATAAAGTCAGCATTGTTGAGAGATATAAAGTCAGTATTGAGATATAAAGTCAGTATTGTGAGATATAAAGTCAGAATTGTGAGATATAAAGTCAGAATTGTGAGATATAAAGTCAGTATTGTGAGATATAAAGTCAGTATTGTGAGATATAAAGTCAGTATTGTGAGATATAAAGTCAGTATTGTGAGATATAAAGTCAGTATTGTGAGATATAAAGTCAGTATTGTGAGATATAAAGTCAGTATTGTGAGATATAAAGTCAGTATTGTGAGATATAAAGTCAGCATTGTGAGATATAAAGTCAGTATTGTGAGATATAAAGTCAGTATTGTGAGATATAAAGTCAGTATTGTGAGATATAAAGTCAGTATTGTGATATAAAGTCAGTATTGTGAGATATAAAGTGAGATATAAAGTCAGTATTGTGAGATATAAAGTCAGTATTGAGATATAAAGTCAGTATTGTGAGATATAAAGTCAGTATTGTGAGATATAAAGTCAGTATTGTGAGATATAAAGTCAGTATTGTGAGATATAAAGTCAGTATTGTGAGATATAAAGTCAGTATTGTGTGATATAAAGTCAGTATTGTGAGATATAAAGTCAGTATTGTGAGATATAAAGTCAGTATTGTGAGATATAAAGTCAGTATTGTGAGATATAAAGTCAGTATTGATATAAAGTCAGTATTGTGATATAAAAGTCAGTATTGTGAGATATAAAGTCAGTATTGTGAGATATAAAGTCAGTATTGAGATATAAAGTCAGTATTGTGAGATATAAAGTCAGTATTGTGAGATATAAAGTCAGTATTGTGAGATATAAAGTCAGTATTGTGAGATATAAAGTCAGTATTGTGTGATATAAAGTCAGTATTGTGAGATATAAAGTCAGTATTGTGAGATATAAAGTCAGTATTGTGAGATATAAAGTCAGTATTGTGAGATATAAAGTCAGTATTGAGATATAAAGTCATTATTGTGATATAAAGTCAGTATTGTGAGATATAAAGTCAGTATTGTGAGATATAAAGTCAGTATTGTGAGATATAAAGTCAGTATTGAGATATAAAGTCAGTATTGTGTGATATAAAGTCATTGTGAGATATAAAGTCAGTGATATAAAGTCAGTATTGTGAGATATAAAGTCAGTATTGTGAGATATAAAGTCAGTATTGTGAGATATAAAAGTCAGTATTGATGAGATATGAGATAAAGTCAGTATTGTGAGATATAAAGTCAGTATTGTGAGATATAAAGTCAGTATTGTGAGATATAAAGTCAGTATTGTGAGATATAAAGTCAGTATTGTGAGATATAAAGTCAGCATTGTGTGAGATATAAAGTCAGTATTGTGAGATATAAAGTCAGTATTGTGAGATATAAAGTCAGTATTGTGTGATATAAAGTCAGTATTGTGAGATATAAAGTCAGTATTGTGAGATATAAAGTCAGTATTGTGATATAAATATAAAGAGATATAAAGTCAGTATTGTGAGATATAAAGTCAGTATTGTGAGATATAAAGTCAGCATTGTGAGATATAAAGTCAGCATTGTGAGATATAAAGTCAGTATTGTGAGATATAAAGTCAGTATTGTGAGATATAAAGTCAGTATTGAGATATAAAGTCAGTATTGTGAGATATAAAGTCAGTATTGTGAGATATAAAGTCAGTATTGTGAGATATAAAGTCAGTATTGTGATATGTCAGATATAAAGTCAGTATTGTGAGATATAAAGTCAGTATTGTGAGATATAAAGTCAGAATTGTGAGATATAAAGTCAGCATTGAGATATAAAGTCAGTATTGTGAGATATAAAGTCAGTATTGTGTGATATAAAGTCAGTATTGTGAGATATAAAGTCAGTATTGTGAGATATAAAGTCAGTATTGTGAGATATAAAGTCAGTATTGTGAGATATAAAGTCAGTATTGTGAGATATAAAGTCAGTATTGTGAGATATAAAGTCAGTATTGTGAGATATAAAGTCAGTATTGTGAGATATAAAGTCAGTATTGTGAGATATAAAGTCAGTATTGTGAGATATAAAGTCAGTATTGTGAGATAAGTCAGTATTGTGAGATATAAAGTCATATTGTGAGATATAAAGTCAGTATTGAGATATAAAGTCAGTATTGTGAGATATAAAGTCAGATATAAAGTGAGATATAAAGTCAGTATTGTGAGATATAAAGTCAGTATTGTGAGATATAAAGTCAGTATTGTGTGATATAAAGTCAGTATTGTGTGATATAAAGTCAGAATTGTGTGATATAAAGTCAGTATTGTGAGATATAAAGTCAGTATTGTGAGATATAAAGTCAGTATTGTGAGATATAAAGTCAGTATTGTGAGATATAAAGTCAGTATTGTGAGATATAAAGTCAGTATTGTGAGATATAAAGTCAGTATTGTGAGATATAAAGTCAGTATTGTGAGATATAAAGTCAGTATTGTGAGATATAAAGTCATAAATCAGTATGTGAGATATAAAGTCAGTATTGTGAGATATAAAGTCAGTATTGTGAGATATAAAGTCAGTATTGTGAGATATAAAGTCAGTATTGTGAGATATAAAGTCATTGTGAGATATAAAGTCAGTATTGTGAGATATAAAGTCAGTATTGTGAGATATAAAGTCAGTATTGTGAGATATAAAGTCAGTATTGTGAGATATAAAGTCAGTATTGTGAGATATAAAGTCAGTATTGTGAGATATAAAGTCAGTATTGTGAGATATAAAGTCAGTATTGTGAGATATAAAGTCAGTATTGTGAGATATAAAGTCAGTATTGAGATATAAAGTCAGTATTGTGAGATATAAAGTCAGTATTGTGAGATATAAAGTCAGATTGTGAGATATAAAGTCAGTATTGTGAGATATAAAGTCAGTATTTGTGAGATATAAAGTCAGTATTGTGAGATATAAAGTCAGTATTGTGAGATATAAAGTCAGTATTGTGAGATATAAAGTCAGTATTGTGAGATATAAAGTCAGTATTGTGAGATATAAAGTCAGCATTGTGAGATATAAAGTCAGTATTGTGTGATATAAAGTCAGTATTGTGAGATATAAAGTCAGTATTGTGAGATATAAAGTCAGTATTGTGAGATATAAAGTCAGTATTGTGTGATATAAAGTCAGTATTGTGAGATATAAAGTCAGTATTGTGAGATATAAAGTCAGTATTGTGAGATATAAAGTCAGTATTGTGAGATATAAAGTCAGTATTGTGATATAAAGTCAGTATTGTGAGATATAAAGTCAGTATTGTGAGATATAAAGTCAGTATTGTGAGATATAAAGTCAGTATTGTGAGATATAAAGTCAGTATTGTGAGATATAAAGTCAGTATTGTGAGATATAAAGTCAGTATTGTGTGATATAAAGTCAGAATTGTGAGATATAAAGTCAGTATTGTGAGATATAAAGTCAGTATTGTGAGATATAAAGTCAGTATTGTGAGATATAAAGTCAGTATTGTGAGATATAAAGTAAGTCAGAGATATAAAGTCAGATTGATGATAAAGTCAGTATTGTGAGATATAAAGTCAGTATTGTGAGATATAAAGTCAGTATTGTGAGATATAAAGTCAGCATTGTGAGATATAAAGTCAGTATTGTGAGATATAAAGTCAGTGAGATATAAAGTATAAAGTCAGATATAAAGTCAGTATTGAGATATAAAGTCAGTATTGTGTGATATAAAGTCAGCATTGTGAGATATAAAGTCAGTATTGTGAGATATAAAGTCAGTATTGTGAGATATAAAGTCAGTATTGTGAGATATAAAGTCAGAATATTGAGATATAAAGTCAGTATGTGAGATATAAAGTCAGTATTGTGAGATATAAAGTCAGAATTGTGAGATATAAAGTCAGTATTGTGAGATATAAAGTCAGTATTGAGATATAAAGTCAGTATTGTGAGATATAAAGTCAGAATTGTGTGATATAAAGTCAGTATTGTGAGATATAAAGTCAGTATTGTGAGATATAAAGTCAGTATTGTGAGATATAAAGTCAGTATTGTGAGATATAAAGTCAGTATTGTGAGATATAAAGTCAGTATTGTGAGATATAAAGTCAGTATTGTGATATAAAGTCAGTATTGTGAGATATAAAGTCAGCATTGTGAGATATAAAGTCAGTATTGTGAGATATAAAGTCAGTATTGTGAGATATAAAGTCAGTATTGTGAGATATAAAGTCAGTATTGTGAGATATAAAGTCAGTATTGTGAGATATAAAGTCAGTATTGTGAGATATAAAAAGTCAGATATTGTGTCAGATATAAAGTCAGTATTGTGTGATATAAAGTCAGTATTATGTGAGATATAAAGTCAGTATTGTGAGATATAAAGTCAGTATTGAGATATAAAGTCAGTATTGTGAGATATAAAGTCAGTATTGTGAGATATAAAGTCAGTATTGTGAGATATAAAGTCAGTATTGTGTGATATAAAGTCAGTATTGTGAGATATAAAGTCAGTATTGTGAGATATAAAGTCAGTATTGTGAGATATAAAGTCAGCATTGTGAGATATAAAGTCAGTATTGAGATATAAAGTCAGTATTGTGAGATATAAAGTCAGTATTGTGAGATATAAAGTCAGTATTGTGAGATATAAAGTCAGTATTGTGAGATATAAAGTCAGAATTGTGAGATATAAAGTCAGTATTGTGAGATATAAAGTCAGTATTGTGATATAAAGTCAGTATTGTGAGATATAAAGTCAGTATTGTGAGATAAAATTGTGAGATATAAAGTCAGTATTGTGAGATATAAAGTCAGTATTGTGAGATATAAAGTCAGTATTGTGAGATATAAAGTCAGTATTGTGAGATATAAAGTCAGAATTGTGAGATATAAAGTCAGAATTGTGAGATATAAAGTCATATTGTGAGATATAAAGTCAGTATTGTGAGATATAAAGTCAGTATTGTGAGATATAAAGTCAGTATTGTGAGATATAAAGTCAGTATTGTGAGATATATAAAGTCAGTATTGTGAGATATAAAGTCAGTATTGTGAGATATAAAGTCAGTATTGTGAGATATAAAGTCAGTATTGAGATATAAAGTCAGTATTGTGAGATATAAAGTCAGTATTGTGAGATATAAAGTCAGTATTGTGAGATATAAAGTCAGTATTGTGAGATATAAAGTCAGTATTGTGAGATATAAAGTCAGTATTGTGAGATATAAAGTCAGAATTGTGAGATATAAAGTCAGTATTGTGAGATATAAAGTCAGTATTGTGAGATATAAAGTCAGTATTGTGAGATATAAAGTCAGTATTGTGAGATATAAAGTCAGTATTGTGAGATATAAAGTCAGTATTGTGAGATATAAAGTCAGTATTGTGAGATATAAAGTCATATAAAGTCAGATTGTGATATAAAGTCAGTATTGTGAGATATAAAGTCAGTATTGTGATATAAAGTCATATTGTGAGATATAAAGTCAGTATTGTGAGATATAAAGTCAGTATTGTGAGATATAAAGTCATTGTGAGTTTGTGAGATATAAAGTCAGTGAGATTGTGAGATATAAAGTCAGTATGAGATATATATTGTGTGAGATATAAAGTCAGTATTGTGAGATATAAAGTCAGTATTGTGAGATATAAAGTCAGTATTGTGAGATATAAAGTCAGTATTGTGAGATATAAAGTCAGTATTGTGAGATATAAAGTCAGTATTGTGAGATATAAAGTCAGTATTGTGAGATAAAGTCAGTATTGTGAGATATAAAGTCAGTATTGTGAGATATAAAGTCAGATATTGTGAGATATAAAGTCAGTATTGTGAGATATAAAGTCAGTATTGTGAGATATAAAGTCAGTATTGTGAGATATAAAGTCAGTATTGTGAGATATAAAGTCAGTATTGTGAGATATAAAGTCAGTCAGATTAAAGTCAGTATTGAGATATAAAGTCAGTATTGTGAGATATAAAGTCAGTATTGTGAGATATAAAGTCAGTATTGTGAGATATAAAGTCAGTATTGTGAGATATAAAGTCAGTATTGTGAGATATAAAGTCAGTATTGTGAGATATAAAGTCAGCATTGTGAGATATAAAGTCAGTATTGTGAGATATAAAGTCAGTATTGTGAGATATAAAGTCAGTATTGTGAGATATAAAGTCAGATATAAAGTCAGTATTGAGATATAAAGTCAGTATTGTGAGATATAAAGTCAGCATTGTGAGATATAAAGTCAGATATAAAGTCAGTATTGTGAGATATAAAGTCAGTATTGTGAGATATAAAGTCAGTATTGTGAGATATAAAGTCAGTATTGTGAGATATAAAGTCAGTATTGTGAGATATAAAGTCAGTATTGTGAGATATAAAGTCAGTATTGTGAGATATAAAGTCAGTATTGTGAGATATAAAGTCAGAATTGTGAGATATAAAGTCATTGTGAGATATAAAGTCAGTATTGAGATATAAAGTCAGTATTGTGAGATATAAAGTCAGTATTGTGAGATATAAAGTCAGCATTGTGAGATATAAAGTCAGTATTGTGAGATATAAAGTCAGTATTGTGAGATATAAAGTCAGTATTGTGAGATATAAAGTCAGTATTGTGAGATATAAAGTCAGCATTGAGATATAAAGTCAGCATTGTGAGATATAAAGTCATTGTGAGATATAAAGTCAGATTATAAAGTCAGTATTGTGAGATATAAAGTCAGTATTGTGAGAGATGTATTGTGAGATATAAAGTCAGTATTGTGAGATATAAAGTCAGTATTGTGAGATATAAAGTCAGTATTGTGAGATATAAAGTCAGTATTGTGAGATATAAAGTCAGTATTGTGAGATATAAAGTCAGTATTGTGAGATATAAAGTCAGTATTGTGAGATATAAAGTCAGTATTGTGAGATATAAAGTCAGTATTGTGAGATATAAAGTCAGTATTGTGATATATAAAGAGATATAAAGTCAGTATTGTGAGATATAAAGTCAGTATTGTGAGATATAAAGTCAGTATTGTGAGATATAAAGTCAGTATTGTGAGATATAAAGTCAGTATTGTGAGATATAAAGTCAGAATTGTGAGATATAAAGTCAGTATTGTGAGATATAAAGTCAGAATTGTGTGATATAAAGTCAGTATTGTGAGATATAAAGTCAGTATTGTGAGATATAAAGTCAGTATTGTGAGATATAAAGTCAGTATTGTGTGATATAAAGTCAGCATTGTGAGATATAAAGTCAGTATTGTGAGATATAAAGTCAGTATTGTGAGATATAAAGTCAGTATTGTGAGATATAAAGTCAGTATTGTGAGATATAAAGTCAGTATTGTGAGATATAAAGTCAGTATTGTGAGATATAAAGTCAGCATTGTGAGATATAAAGTCAGCATTGTGAGATATAAAGTCAGTATTGTGAGATATAAAGTCAGTATTGTGAGATATAAAGTCAGTATTGTGAGATATAAAGTCAGTATTGTGAGATATAAAGTCAGTATTGTGAGATATAAAGTCAGTATTGTGAGATATAAAGTCAGTATTGTGAGATATAAAGTCAGTATTGTGAGATATAAAGTCAGTATTGAGATATAAAGTCAGTATTGTGAGATATAAAGTCAGCATTGTGAGATATAAAGTCAGTATTGTGAGATATAAAGTCAGTATTGTGAGATATAAAGTCAGTATTGTGAGATATAAAGTCAGCATTGTGAGATATAAAGTCAGTATTGTGAGATATAAAGTCAGTATGTGAGATATAAAGTCAGCATTGTGAGATATAAAGTCAGCATTGTGAGATATAAAGTCAGTATTGTGAGATATAAAGTCAGTATTGTGAGATATAAAGTCAGTATTGTGAGATATAAAGTCAGCATTGTGAGATATAAAAAGTCAGAGATATAAAGTCAGTATTGTGATATAAAGTCAGTATTGTGAGATATAAAGTCAGTATTGTGAGATATAAAGTCAGTATTGTGATATAAAGTCAGTATTGTGAGATATAAAGTCAGTATTGTGAGATATAAAGTCAGTATTGTGAGATATAAAGTCAGTATTGTGAGATATAAAGTCAGTATTGTGAGATATAAAGTCAGCATTGTGAGATATAAAGTCAGCATTGTGAGATATAAAGTCAGTATTGTGAGATATAAAGTCAGTATTGTGAGATATAAAGTCAGCATTGTGAGATATAAAGTCAGTATTGTGAGATATAAAGTCAGTATTGTGAGATATAAAGTCAGTATTGTGAGATATAAAGTCAGTATTGTGAGATATAAAGTCAGTATTGTGAGATATAAAGTCAGAGATTGTGAGATATAAAGTCAGTATTGTGAGATATAAAGTCAGTATTGTGAGATATAAAGTCAGTATTGTGAGATATAAAGTCAGTATTGTGAGATATAAAGTCAGTATTGTGAGATATAAAGTCAGTATTGTGAGATATAAAGTCAGTATTGTGAGATATAAAGTCAGTATTGTGAGATATAAAGTCAGTATTGTGAGATATAAA
Organism: Paracanthobrama guichenoti; assembly: GCA_018749465.1. Classification (NCBI taxonomy): domain Eukaryota; kingdom Metazoa; phylum Chordata; class Actinopteri; order Cypriniformes; family Gobionidae; genus Paracanthobrama; species Paracanthobrama guichenoti. The sequence continues at coordinate 7,128,799 of CM031958.1, forward strand.
GTCAGTATTGAGATATAAAGTCAGTATTGTGAGATATAAAGTCAGTATTGTGAGATATAAAGTCAGTATTGTGAGATAAAAGTCAGTATTGTGAGATATAAAGTCAGTATTGTGAGATATAAAAGTCAATTGTGAGATATAAAGTCAGTATTGTGAGATATAAAGTCAGCATTGTGAGATATAAAGTCAGTATTGTGAGATATAAAGTCAGTATTGTGAGATATAAAGTCAGTATTGTGAGATATAAAGTCAGAATTGTGAGATATAAAGTCAGCATTGTGAGATATAAAGTCAGTATTGTGAGATATAAAGTCAGTATTGTGAGATATAAAGTCAGTATTGTGAGATATAAAGTCAGCATTGTGAGATATAAAGTCAGTATTGTGATATAAAGTAAAGTAAAGTCAGTATTGTGAGATATAAAGTCAGTATTGTGAGATATAAAGTCAGTATTGTGAGATATAAAGTCAGTATTGTGAGATATAAAGTCAGTATTGTGAGATATAAAGTCATTGTGAGATATAAAGTCAGTATTGTGATATAAAGTCAGTATTGTGAGATATAAAGTCAGTATTGTGAGATATAAAGTCAGTATTGTGAGATATAAAGTCAGTATTGTGAGATATAAAGTCAGCATTGTGAGATATAAAGTCAGTATTGTGAGATATAAAGTCAGATATAAAGTCAGTATTGTGAGATATAAAGTCAGTATTGTGAGATATAAAGTCAGTATTGTGAGATATAAAGTCAGCATTGTGAGATATAAAGTCAGTATTGTGAGATATAAAGTCAGTATTGTGAGATATAAAGTCAGTATTGTGAGATATAAAGTCAGTATTGTGAGATATAAAGTCAGTATTGTGAGATATAAAGTCAGTATTGTGAGATATAAAGTCAGCATTGTGAGATATAAAGTCAGTATTGTGAGATATAAAGTCAGTATTGTGAGATATAAAGTCAGTATTGTGAGATATAAAGTCAGTATTGTGAGATATAAAGTCAGTATTGTGAGATATAAAGTCAGTATTGTGAGATATAAAGTCAGTATTGTGAGATATAAAGTCAGTATTGTGAGATATAAAGTCAGTATTGTGAGATATAAAGTCAGTATTGTGAGATATAAAGTCAGTATTGTGAGATATAAAGTCAGAATTGTGATATAAAGTCAGTATTGTGAGATATAAAGTCAGTATTGTGAGATATAAAGTCAGTATTGTGAGATATAAAGTCAGTATTGTGAGATATAAAGTCAGTATTGTGAGATATAAAGTCAGTATTGTGAGATATAAAGTCAGAATTGTGAGATATAAAGTCAGTGATATAAAGTCAGTATTGTGAGATATATAAAGTCAGTATTGTGAGATATAAAGTCAGTATTGTGAGATATAAAGTCAGTATTGTGAGATATAAAGTCAGCATTGTGAGATATAAAGTCAAAGTCATATAAAGCATTGTGAGATATAAAGTCAGTATTGTGAGATATAAAGTCATTGTGAGATAAAGTCAGTATTGTGATATAAAGTCAGTATTGTGAGATATAAAGTCAGCATTGTGAGATATAAAGTCAGCATTGTGAGATATAAAGTCAGTATTGTGAGATATAAAGTCAGTATTGTGAGATATAAAGTCAGTATTGAGATATAAAGTATTGTGAAAGTCAGTATTGTGAGATATAAAGTCAGTATTGTGAGATATAAAGTCAGTATTGTGAGATATAAAGTCAGATATAAAGTCAGAGATATAAAGTCAGTATTGTGAGATATAAAGTCAGTATTGTGAGATATAAAGTCAGTATTGTGAGATATAAAGTCAGTATTGTGAGATATAAAGTCAGTATTGTGTGATATAAAGTCAGTATTGTGAGATATAAAGTCAGTATTGTGAGATATAAAGTCAGCATTGTGAGATATAAAGTCAGTATGTGAGATATAAAGTCAGTATTGTGTGATATAAAGTCAGTATTGTGAGATATAAAGTCAGTATTGTGAGATATAAAGTCAGTATTGTGAGATATAAAGTCAGTATTGTGAGATATAAAGTCAGTATTGTGAGATATAAAGTCAGTATTGTGAGATATAAAGTCAGTATTGTGAGATATAAATCAAATTGTGTCAGTATTGTGAGATATAAAGTCAGCATGTGAGATATAAAGTCAGTATTGTGAGATATAAAGTCAGTATTGTGAGATATAAAGTCAGTATTGTGAGATATAAAGTCAGTATTGTGAGATATAAAGTCAGTATTGTGAGATATAAAGTCAGAATTGTGAGATATAAAGTCAGAATTGTGAGATATAAAGTCAGTATTGTGAGATATAAAGTCAGTATTGTGAGATATAAAGTCAGTATTGTGAGATATAAAGTCAGTATTGTGAGATATAAAGTCAGTATTGTGAGATATAAAGTCAGTATTGTGAGATATAAAGTCAGTATTGTGAGATATAAAAGTCAGTATTGTGTGATATAAAGTCAGTATTGTGAGATATAAAGTCAGTATTGTGAGATATAAAGTCAGTATTGTGAGATATAAAGTCAGCATTGTGAGATATAAAGTCAGTATTGTGAGATATAAAGTCAGCATTGTGAGATATAAAGTCAGCATTGTGTGATATAAAGTCAGTATTGTGAGATATAAAGTCAGTATTGTGAGATATAAAGTCAGTATTGTGAGATATAAAGTCAGAGCATATAAAGTGTATGAGATATAAAGTCAGTATTGTGAGATATAAAGTCAGTATTGTGAGATATAAAGTGAGATATAAAGTCAGCATTGTGAGATATAAAGTCAGCATTGTGAGATATAAAGTCAGTATTGTGAGATATAAAGTCAGTATTGTGAGATATAAAGTCAGTATTGTGAGATATAAAGTCAGTATTGTGAGATATAAAGTCAGTATTGTGAGATATAAAGTCAGTATTGTGAGATATAAAGTCAGTATTGTGAGATATAAAGTCAGTATTGTGAGATATAAAGTCAGTATTGTGATATAAAGTCAGTATTGTGAGATATAAAGTCAGCATTGTGAGATATAAAGTCAGTATTGTGAGATATAAAGTCAGTATTGTGAGATATAAAGTCAGTATTGTGAGATATAAAGTCAGTATTGTGTGATATAAAGTCAGTGAGATTGTGAGATATAAAGTCAGTATTGTGAGATATAAAGTCAGTATTGTGAGATATAAAGTCAGTATTGTGAGATATAAAGTCAGTATTGTGAGATATAAAGTCAGTATTGTGAGATATAAAGTCAGTATTGTGAGATATAAAGTCAGTATTGTGAGATATAAAGTCAGTATTGTGAGATATAAAGTCAGTATTGTGAGATATAAAGTCAGTATTGTGAGATATAAAGTCAGTATTGTGAGATATAAAAAGTCATATAAAGTCAGTATTGTGATATAAAGTCAGAATTGTGAGATATAAAGTCAGCATTGTGAGATATAAAGTCAGTATTGTGAGATATAAAGTCAGATATAAAGTCAGAGATATAAAGTCAGTATTGTGAGATATAAAGTCAGTATTGAGATAAAGTCAGTATTGTGAGATATAAAGTCAGTATTTGAGATATAAAGTCAGTATTGTGAGATATAAAGTCAGTATTGTGAGATATAAAGTCAGTATTGTGAGATATAAAGTCAGTATTGACATATAAAGTCAGTATTGTGAGATATAAAGTCAGAATTGTGAGTTATGAAGTCAGTATTGTGAGATATAAAGTCAGTATTGTGAGATATAAAGTCAGCATTGTGAGATATAAAGTCAGTATTGTGAGATATAAAGTCAGTATTGTGAGATATAAAGTCAGCATTGTGAGATATAAAGTCAGAATTGTGAGATATAAAGTCAGCATTGTGAGATATAAAGTCAGTATTGTGAGATATAAAGTCAGTATTGTGAGATATAGTCAAATTGTGAGATATAAAGTCAGTATTGAGATATAAAGTCAGTATTGTGAGATATAAAGTCAGTATTGTGAGATATAAAGTCAGTATTGTGAGATATAAAGTCAGTATTGTGAGATATAAAGTCAGCATTGTGAGATATAAAGTCAGCATTGTGAGATATAAAGTCAGCATTGTGAGATATAAAGTCAGTATTGTGAGATATAAAGTCAGTATTGTGAGATATAAAGTCAGAATTGTGAGATATAAAGTCAGTATTGTGAGATATAAAGTCAGTATTGTGAGATATAAAGTCAGTATTGTGAGATATAAAGTCAGTATTGTGAGATATAAAGTCAAATTGTGAGATATAAAGTCAGTGAGATATAAAGTCAGTATTGAGATATAAAGTCAGTATTGTGAGATATAAAGTCAGCATTGTGTGATATAAAGTCAGTATTGTGAGATATAAAGTCAGTATTGTGAGATATAAAGTCAGTATTGTGAGATATAAAGTCAGTATTGTGAGATATAAAGTCAGTA
>CM031958.1:7747837-7902837 GCA_018749465.1 Paracanthobrama guichenoti
ACAAATGAAACCTTATTGTAAAGTCTTACCAACGTTTCTTATAACAGTATAAAATATAAAAAAAATTCAATTGAGAAGTAGCTATAAGCTTTGAACTAAATGAGTTTCATCACAGGAGGAAAGAGAGCAGCTGAACGAGTTTAAGACTGACATCGCTGGCCTGAACAAGAGAGCCAAAACCGTCATCCAGCTGAAGCCGCGGGACCCCACCACCTCCTTCAGAGGCAAACTGCCCATCCAGGCCGTGTGTGACTTCAAACAGATGGAGGTAGATACAGTCACGTTCACTCTCACACACAGTCAGCCTGTGCTTTGTGCTGCATGCTTAAATCCTTGTTTCCTGTAACAGATCATGATGCACAAGGGCGACGAGTGCGCACTCATCAATAACTCCCAGCCCTTCCAGTGGAAGGTTCTGCACCGTTCGGGCAATGAGGCCGTTGTACCTTCTGTCTGCTTCCTGGTGCCGCCCGTCAACAAGGAGGCTGTCGAGAGTGTGTCCAGGTAAATGATATACTCCTCTGTAAAGGCTTTCTTTTCTGTGGTGGTTCGGTATAATTACCTCTCAGAACTGTCTTACACGACTGCATTCCCAAACAGCAGCATCCGCCTCAGAAAGCAAGTTAACATGACCTTGTTTATTGCATTTCGTCTGCATACTCTGAGGAGTAATATTTTGTAGGCCTTTATTATATATAGTGGCTTCTCCTACTGCATCAACTTCCATTTTTCTTGTTAATATTTATTAGCGCTAGTTTATCATGTCACCATTAACTGTCATCAGAGAACCATTGATTATTAAAAATATTAGCTTAAAATCTCAGAGGGATACTTCTAGTAAATCTTTTATCCCTAAAGGGTTCGGCTGTTAAAAATAGTTTGGGAACCCATGCCTTAGAAAAATAGGTATCTTACAAGGATGCATAATTTCGATTGCTACTGTTTCTTCATATTAGTGTTCCTCTGATGCCTAAAAATGCTTAGTCGACAGTATGACCTAAAACATGTTGACTAAGGTTTCTGAGCGTTATGTTGATGTTTCTGACAGTCTGGAGGCTGGTCACCAGCAGACACTGGTTCTGTGGCAGAAACTGCACGCCGACCTCAGGAGTCTGCTGTCCTGGCAATACCTGATGAAAGACATCCATCTCATCCGCTCATGGAACATCACTATGGTCTGTTCACTGCTTTTATTCATGCGATTTAGTCACTTATTGATATTTGAGCTATTAAGTTAACAAATAAGTGATGATGAAATATATATGTGAAACTTATTTGGAGGTAATTTCCTGGCTGGTTATTTCAGCCTAGCATATGTAAAAGAAAAAATGTGTTCTAGGGGTGTGTGATTTAACTGATTTAATCATGATATCAGTAATTTTATTTCACAATAACGATATATTATCACAATACAGTAGAGTTTTATGAAATCAACATTTTTGATACCATTGAATTCTCTTAAAGTTCCCGTCACCAATTTCAGTATCACAAAAAAATTATACTCACCAAACAACATAAATAAGTAAAGCACTCTCAAGCTTACTGAAGTAGTAAACAATCAGGGATAAAATCTAAGTAAATTTAGTGATAAAACAAATTGACTAATTGTAAGCAATAGGACAAAAATCACAGCAGAACAAAGACACAAATGAAATAGACCTTTCCTAACACATGCAAATAAACTACATCGATTGTAAAGTAATTACATTTATAAAAACAATACATATCCTAGTAAAAATAAATGTGCTAACATGTATTTGAAATACATTTCTTTTATGCTAAGCATACTACAAATAGGTTTACATATTTATGTACTTAATATAAATACCCTGCAATTGTTCTTTTACTATACTAAATTGGTATACTTAAAGCCTGCTAAATTGGAACATTTGAAGTCATTTTGTATTTAATGCACTTTAGTCATCCAGAAATAGTGCTGAGGTCCAACTAAACATATATAACATGTATAATTAATTGTGCTAAAGTGGAACTATTGCATGGATACTTCAGGTGCACTTTAAATATCTTGTATTTAAATTATACAGTGATTATACTATCCTTAGTAATAGTGATATTAAACACATTTTACACTTAATATTAAGAAATATGCTTTGTGCAATAAAGAACTCCAAATAAAGTTTAATAATAATATTCGTATAAGTGATATAATAAATATATTAATGGGTTTGTAGTATAGCTATTTTACATACATTTTGGCATTGGTTTGTTTCACTAGGGCAGATTCTGCATCCATTGCCTCTGACATGTTTTCTCTGTCACACTCCTAACTCAGAAAGTCTTAAGAAACAGTTACCAAAACTCATAAATCACGAGTTGTGCTGATGTTCATGTGCATTTTAACTCATAAATACATTCATTCTGACATGACTTGAAAACACCATAACTGCCGAACCTTGATCCCCATTGGCCTGCCTCAACGGTGTACCATTGGTTGAACCAGAAGTTGACACGTCAGACCGCTATGCTGGATCTATGTTTCGAACACGCCATAAAGCCAATGCCAGCACACTCGCCAACAATCGGTTTTGCTGCAGTTTTGCTAAATAACCAAACTCACTAGAGTGCACACTATTGGGAATGTTGCAGATTTGGAGAATGATGAAATTATTTTTAGAGGATGCCATGTCATTTTGTTTAGATGGGGCTTTCTTTTAGTGCAAACCAATAGAAATGTGAGGTATGAACTGAAACATCTAGTTTGTTCTGCTAACAGGTGCTGTAAGGGCAGAATTTACACATCTTTTGCCTACAGTGCAAACATAACAATGAGCAATCTACAAATAAAATGATTTAATTTGTTAAATATTTCAGGACCACTTCAGTAATGAACTCTGTGGACCTGCTATGATTAAATGTACAATTCAATGATCTGTATTTGAGTTCTACTTGAGTATAAAAAAGTATAGGCCTAGATAAGTTTACAGGAAATGTTTTGAGTAAAAAAATAAGAATAATCATGAAGTAAGTTTTATAATTATGACCTTCACCTTTCCAATAATTTGCCCACACTTTGAATATCAGCTATTGTTTAATACAATTCAAATTTATTTCTATAGCACTTTTCACAATTTTGCATGGTTGCAAAGCTGCTTTACATACATATAGAAAGTAGTAGCAAAAGTAAATATATGTAATTATGACAAATAAAACAACATATAGTCAGTTTGAAATGGTGAAAGAAATCAACATACATGATCAGACGTTTTATTACTGTAGTGTATTCCTAATGCACTCCAGTGCACCTGTACTAATGCACTTTTCTTGGCACTTAATGGCCCGTTGCACTTTGAAATGTGGACTGCAGCCCTTAGGCTGTCAAAATATTATGAATTATTAAACAAATTATTAAAATGATCCTGACCAGTCCTCAAATAATACACAAAAAGCTAAAAAACTTAAAATGTCAAATTCAGAAACATTAACTGCATGAAAAGTAAATCATTTCAATGTAGGCGTCACATTTAAATTTGCAGTGTAATGCGAGACCGCCAAATCATTTCATTGCGTTTTCCATCAGGAGCAGTTGTGCAGTACATTGAGAGTTGAAGCAGCAGAGAAATGGTTTTATTCCATCCACACACACTGAAACACGCAGTTCTGCACGTTCACATTCTTCCACCAACGAACGGAACTGTGTTTTAGTGCGTGCACAAGAATATTGCTTCCTGCAGCATTAATGAATGTAAATGAACCAAAAACACCCTAAAAAGGACAGAATGGTGAAGCACACCTGTCGTGAAGTTGCCCATCACAGTTCGGTGCAGGCGTCAGAACTGCATCTCCTTGCTTGTGTGTGTGACGGAGGGATTCCTGCCACTGTTTTGACCCCTTTACACATTTTATAAGCTCTTCGCGAGTTCACAGCTGGTCAAAATACCTTCATATGTAGATATGCACATACGCATGCGCATTTAGCCGCACACAGCATTGTTTTGGATGTTCGGTAAAATATATATTTATTTTTTATCTTTAGGTTCGGCCCTAAAAATGACAGTGTGAACGCTAAGCGACCCAGGACTAAATGTATTATTTTCTCTTCTTTTTTGGTCCAGACCAAAAGAACCGAACTAAAAGTGTGAACATGCTCTAATTCGCCACTGCTTCCCTCGGGATTTTCCTATGGGGTTTCATTATGAGTTTCTTTTTAATTTATGAGTAAAATAAGGTCTGTGGTAAACATAACTTGACAGTACTTGAATGTTTTGCTCTTCTACGTAAATTACACTCACCCATATTGAAAAAGCGAAGCTATATTTCTATTAAGTAACTAGAACTTTTGGGGTTTTTAGTTTCCGTTTTAGAAAAAAACTTTTAAATATAAAGTTATGTTTATCACAGACCTTATTTTAACCATAAATCGGAAGAAAACTTTTTGACATCATTCCTGCACCATTTTATTTAAAAAATCACAAGGTTTAAAAGACATTCAAATGCTAAGATTTCGTTACTGAGCAGCATATAAACATCGACGGTTAAAATCTCTATCATGTCTACGGGTATATCTCCCACACCCCTAGTTCTACAGTAAACAAGATGTGTTTTTTACCTTCTAATTCAGTAACTTGATTTTTTTTCAATTGCAGATCCATAGTTATATTTAGGAAACAGTCTGTAAACAAGGAGAATTGCTTTATTGAATAACAGGCCTTCAAGGGCCCTGCTAAACAAGTTAAAGACAAGACTTGATTAACATCTGACTATAAGTTTGCTATAGACAAAAGACAAAACGAAGATTATTGTTGTCCCGTCAGTGCAATAATCACAGAAAATATGCAAATATAACCATTTTGAATTTGAAAGTAGCTAAGGGTTTATATTTGTGTCCACTTATGCTTCAGTTCAAGACGATGAAGTCAGACGAGTACACGCTGATTTTGAGGAACCTTCAGCTGCACTATCAGGACTTTCTCAAAGACAGCCAAGACTCAAAGATTTTCGATTCAAATGACAACATGCAGATCGAAAGGGACTATAAGGAGACCACACACCATTTCGAAAACCTGCTCTGCACCCTGGAGAAAGGTACAAACTTCACCCTGCAATAAACACGAAGCCCCTGACAAAACCTAATGTGCACCATGAAACCATGAAAAAATGAGGGTGATATGTTTAAGGATGTTGGGTAACTGTTAAATTCACGTTACAGGAGCAGCTGTCAGAGCACGGGGTGAGTCTTGTGCTCCTGCTGACAGTCATGAGCAAAGTTTGGTTATCATGGATGAGCTGCTTTATAAATGAAATACATGTTGTGTCAGCTTTTGTCATTGTTCTTTCTGGTGCTTTAGCTAACTGCGCATCTCTACAGAGTGTGCATGTATTGAAAGTAACATAAGACAAATGATGAATTTCTGACTCTGTATTGATCATATATTTGTAAATTAGATGACATCCAATAAGGGGAATCCAATGAAACAAGTTGGATTTCCAACATGGATTCTGAAAATAGAAATAAAGAAACAGAGGGAAAGATTTACTAAACGGGGTTTTTAGGATTGAAAGTGCAATCCTAAAAAAGTGCCGATGGAAGTGGCTGATCTACGTAAAACACGCAAATGAAAGAACACAGATGCAGCCGGATCATTTCCATAATGACCAATGCAATCTACCAATATCAGTGCAAATTAGTGTCTGGCTTTTCTGGGGGCGGTAAATAATGGCTCAAACACCAGTAGATTGACTAGTGCCAACCTTAGTAAATCCCCTTGAGTGATTCATTTAAATATGCTCCTACCATAAATGTTTGCATTTGAAAGATCATCCGCAAAAATAACCCTGTCCACGCCTTTTCAGCGCTACTTTTTCACCGTGTCTTTAGTAAATCCTGACAGTAGTTTTTTTAACGGCAAGGTTTGCACTGGCACAAGCTGTTAGTAAATCGGTCCCAGAGTGTCTAGTACACCAAATGCAAATAACTCGCCTTGTTGACAGAGGCTATTTACACTAACTCCACACTCTAAAAAATGCTGGGTTAAAAACAACCCAAGTTGGGTTGAAAATGGACTAACCCAGCGATTGGGTTGTTTTAACCCAGCGGTTGGGTTAAATGTTTGCTTAAAACAGCCCAATCGCTGAGTTAAAACAACCCAATCGCTGGGTTAAAACAGCCCAACTGCTTTTTTTGCATTTTTTAGAGTGCACCCACATTGTCTGAGTAATTGTCTGAGTAATGCAGATAGTATTAACTTTTGGTGCGACCAACTCGAGTTCAAATCCCCCCTTTTCCATATATGTACCTACTTTTTGCATATCAGATCAGGGAGGTGTTGCTTTGTAACACATAGTTACATAAGAACTTAGTATTAATTAACTACATGTACTCACTGTAGAGTTACGGTTAGGGTTAGGTTTAGGAATAGTTACTTGCAATTAATCATTGTTTACTGTTATTACTATAGTAAGTACATGTAGTAATGTGTAACTACATCACCTAAAAATAAAGAGCTACCTAAAGTGTTTATCTGTAGGGCTATAGGCAGGTGTGTGTGGGACATGGAGTAATGTTCCAATAAGGCAGCATTCATTTATGCATTTAATAAATGTGTTTAATATATGGTGTTATTACTGTTTTATAATACAATACATTCAGGTGCAAATAGTATCTGCCACTCTTTGCTTTAGCATCTAACAACTATTTACACTTAGTGCACAGTTAGTGTAATGGTGTAAATAGCATTTAACATAAAGAAATAAGAAATTATATTTTGCTTTTACGTTTTCATGCTAATAAACCATATATATATATATTATTATTATTATTATTATTATTATTATTGTTTTATTTTTATTTATTTATTTTTTTACTTTTTTTTTTTACTTTTTAGGTTACACTTTATTTTGATGGTCCCCTTTAGACATTCTGTGGATTATAAGTAACTTTGCAACTACATGTCGAGTAACTCTCATTAGAGTATTAGGAGAATGTTAGGTTAGGGTTCAAGTTAGTAGAATAAGTTGAGATGTAGTTGCATTTTTAGTTGCAATTACTTATAGTCAGTAGAATGAAATACAAAAGAATGAATACAATAATATTTATTTATTTATGAATATATTTTACTGTCATAGGCTGTAATAGTCCCTGAAATAGGCTTCATTTTCTTCATGCAGAGTATTATGTATAGTTTCTTTTCTTTGGATTTTGGAATGACATTTGTACCACTAACACAGACGGAATGTGTGTGACATGAATGTTGGCTGCAGTGCACAGATAAAGGGAGAAATAAAATGTTGTTTATTTAGAAAACCGTAATAACAAATCTCTTGTCTTCACAGGTGAGCAGGATGAGTCCATAAGCAAGTCGTACATCACCCAAATCAAAAACCTGCGCCTGCAGATCGAAGATTGCGAGTCACGCACAGTGGCCCGTATCCGACAACCTGCGGGTAAAGATCCGCTCAAAGACTGCATTCAGAAGACTGCGGAACAGAAGGTACGACATTTATTATTATTTTAAAAGACAATTCTTATTACCATAGTGTAGAATAAATTAAAGATAGAACAAGCAATACTAAAACAATAAGAGGTAATAACGAGAATGAGATTTTTCTGCTAATTATTTGTTTGATTATGGTGTGAAATGTGACTAGGACCATGTTCTTTGTCATGTTTAACTAAATGGATCTTCTGAGAGTTTCTTTTTCTGGCTCAAACAGAAAGTGCATGTGGAGTTGGAAGGTATTAAGAAGAACCTGGATAAAGTGTCTCAAAAAGCTGAGGAGGTCCTGGCCTCCTCGGAGCAGTCCAGCACTCCCGTCCTGCGCTCAGAGCTGGACGTCACCCTGCAGAAGATGGACCAAACCTACAACCTGTCCTCAGTGTACCTGGAGAAGTAAGGACCACTCTCATACGGTGCACAACATATCCGTTGTTCAGAATACTAGTCTCAAGGATGCTGCTTTTCATTCATATTGAATTAGTGCGTACACTACCTGTCAAATATCTGAAATAATTCTGATTTTTTTTGAAAGAAGTCTCTTATGCAAAAACAATTTTCAACATTGATGGTAATAAGAAATGTTTATTGAGCAGCAAATCCTCATATTAGAATGATTTCTGAAGGATCATGTGACACTGAAGACTGGAGGAATGATGCTGAAAATTAACAGGAATAAATTAGTATATTACAGTATCAGAGAGTCTTACTTATTTCACACTTTTGACCGGTAGTGTATTATTATGTATGTACTAATTTATTAAGACATACGATTAGATCAAGGCGACTCTTTCCTCTGTAGACTTAAGACCATAGAGATTGTGATCCAGAACACACAAGGGGCAGAAGATGTCGTGAAGAAATATGAGAATCGCCTGCGTGAGGTCCACACGGTTCCTACAAACGTCCAGGAGGTGGAGAACTACTGTTCTGAGCTCAAGGTAACATGGGACGGGATATTTAGTGTTCACTGGTTGACCCTTTGTTTTATATGACACTAGGTGAATCTTGTACTATTTATTTAATATATACATTGATGTAGATCAGTGGTGCTCAACCTTTTTGAAGGACCACCAATCCTAGTTTAAAAACATTATAGATAGTATCAATCAGATATTTTAATGCTTATTTTGTCTTATTTTAAATCAAGTTTTCTGAGGCTCCCTAGCGGGCCCCGGGCCCCTGACTGAGATATATGAATAGAAGAAATTGAGAAGAAAAATTACGTACAATAAAAGAAAGTGTCATTTTCTCATTTAAAATTGTGCTAACGTTGTGTCATCAAACAATTTTACTTGTGCAAAAAAAGCATCGGGATTTTAAGCCCATTCAAACCAAGTTTAGTGGACCATAATGGTGAAATGTGTCACCAAACTGAGTAGCAAAAATAATGTTTGTGTTCAAACCGGTTTCCCAATTTGTCCTTGTTTGGGCAAACATTTAGTCATGTGTCGGGCCAATTCTCAAACTAACAGATTATGTTTTGAAGAGCCACAATGTTGTACTTTTTTGGGAAAATCAACTTTCAAATGACTTACTTGGAGCTCACTCTACATTAAACCGGAAACAAGAAAGTATTTTAACATGGGAAAAAAAAACAATTATACAGCAAATCATTTACCTACCCTCATGTCGCTACAAACCTGTATGATTTTCTGTGGAACATGAAAGAAGGTATTTTGAAGAATGTTGGTACCCAAACAGAGGTTTGGTAACCAATGGGAACCAAAACTGTTTGGTTACCAGCATTCTTCAAAATATGTTTGGAAAGACAAGATGGTAAGTAAATGATGACAGCATTTTCATTTTTGGGTGGACTATTGATTGAGTCAAGAATTTTTGCCAAATGTCGGGATAAGCATATATACTGTATGTATTACGTAAATTTTATTTTGGGATTAAGTCAACTTGTTCTTGTATGTTCAGAAAATGCGTGTGGATGCAGAAACCCAGCGGCCCGTGTTTGATGATATAGATGGTGAGCTGGCCAAGGCCACATCAGTCAGCCAGCGCATGTCTCGGGTTTACACTGAACGGGACACTGAGCTAGACCACTACAGACAGCTCCTGGGCAGCCTGCAGGACCGCTGGCGTGCCGTCTTCGCCCAGATCGACCTGCGTCATCGCGAGCTGGAGCAGCTTGGCCGACAGCAGGGCTACTACAGGGAGAGCTATGACTGGCTCATCCGCTGGATCGCAGATGCCAAACAGCGGCAGGAGAAGATCCAGGCAGTGCCTATAACTGACAGCAAGACACTAAAAGAGCAACTGGCACAGGAGAAGGTACTGAATGACACAAGCTTTCTGTAAAGGGCTTTTCAAACTGTGCTTAATCTTGTTTAACGTGTCTTTAAACCTTGGGTAACAACGAGATTTAACACTGGGTTAAGCAATGCTTCACAATCATTTAAAGGCGATTGCAGCATATAAGCATAATAAAAACAGCAATGTAAAATGTCCCAGTCTCTCAATCCGGCCTGCTTCATACAACAGTCACATTAATAAATAAATTTAAAAAGAAAAAAGAAAATGAACGTTATATCTGCCTGAATCCTGTCGGATTGCTTACCATCGACTGTAGAGGGGAAGATGACAACTCCCATGATTCCACGCTCATTCACGGCGTCATCAAGCTACGCCTGTGTTATTGTTTTGAATAAGCGACCTCTAGCGGCGAAACTTGCATACTCGCAAAAACAATCATTACCAGCCTCACTTCATTAGATATTTATGTGCTTTGTACAGTTGCAGTCACATCATAAACATCTTCTATGTTTAGTTTCAATGTAACAACGGCCAGTGACATCAAATGCATTAATTGAGGTGACGAACTGATATGCTTCATAAATTGTCAACATTTCCACAGATGGACAAGCAGTTATTGAAATGGGTCACATGCAATTTCGCATTTACCTCTGTGTTATTATCCTCATAAATATGCAAATGGCCGCTTTAATGCAGGGTTTACAAATGTACAGTGTGGCATACAGTAGTGTGAAATATGGAATAAGAATAAAATCTCAGAAGAGAAGCTTCTGGAATATTAATTTCTGTGCATTAGTTCTCTGATACACATTGCAATTAATACATTTAGTTCTTAATAGCTCTTTGTTAGCCTATTGAAAGATAGAAGTGTAATATGCTTCATTTTTCCCCTCACAGAAACTGCTTGAAGAGATTGAGAAAAACAAAGAGAAAGTTGATGAGTGTCAGAAATATGCCAAAGCTTACATTGATACAATTAAGGTAAGAAAGAAATTTACTTGAATACAGTACAAACAGTGTTATTGTGAAATATCTATTTGAATATATTTTAAAGTGTAATTTATTCCTGATGCAAAGCTGTATTTTCAGCATCATTACTCCAGTCTTCAGTGTCACATGATCCTTCAGAAATCATTCCATCATTCTTTATCACGGTTTCCACAAAAATATGAAGTAGCACTATGTTTTCAACACTGATAATCAAAAGAAATATTTCTTGATTGGCAAATCAGCACATTAAAATGACACTGAAAACCGGCGTAATGATGCTGAAAATTGCAGATTTTTGTTTTGTTGTTGGAGTGCTACAATCTTTTTGTTTCTTCAGGATTATGAACTACAATTGGTTGCCTACAAAGCTCAGGTAGAACCTCTGACTTCTCCTTTGAAGAAAACCAAGATGGAGTCTGCCTCTGATAACATAATTCAAGAGGTTGGAAAGCACTCATAGATCAGTTCATTCTAACTTATACATTTGTATTATTTGATTACTCATGTTTGCATAGATTACTACAGTCCCTGACAAAAGTCTTGTCGCTTGTGTACAAATTGACCTGAAGTGCCGCTGAAATATATTTCTAATCAAGATTTTTTTACAAGAAATCATTTTAATCCCAAAAGCTTTTGTAATAATGTTTCAGTGCCAAACGAAACTGTCAAAAAGTATTCTAATATTCACAGCTTGGTAAAGCCCATTGAGTCAATTTTTGCAAAGACATAAGAGTTGTCGCCTCGTCATATGAGCTTCACCTGTGACTAATAATGGATCATTAGTCAGGTGTGTATAAAAAGAACCCCAGTACACTAGACCTTCACATCAACTGCAACTAGACCTCTGCAAACATGCCTAAGATTCACCCTGAGACTAAAGTTTTGATTATCAAGAGGCTGAAGACCAGATCCACTGCTGATGTGGCAGACACCTTCAATGTGTCTCAGAGTCAAGTACAGAGGATAAAAAAAAGATGTGAAGAGACTGGAGACGTTTTTGACAAGCCCAGGTCAGGCAGACCCCGCAAGACAACTCCTCGAGAGGACCGTTTGTTGGCTCGAAAATCCAAGGCCAGCCCATTTTCCACTGCAGCAGAGTTCCACAAGACCCGGTCACCTGAAGTCCCTGTGTCAACCAGAACAGTTTGTCAGATTCTGTCTCGAAATGGCCTCCATGGTGGAATCAGTGCCCAGAAGCCAGCACTAAACAAAAGACAATTGAAAAACCGTGTGGCATTTGCCAAGGCCCACAGCCTGCTAAAAGGATGGACGCTGGAAAAGTGGCAGAGGGTGGACTTTTCAGATGAAACTGTTGAATTACATCACAGTCGCCGCAAATATTGCAGGAGACCTACTGGAGCCCGTAAGTTTGGTGGCGGAAAAATCATGGTCTGGGGTTACATCCAGTATGGGGGTGTGCGAGAGATCTGCAGGGTGGAAGGCAACATCAATAATCTAAAATACCAAGAAATCTTAGCTACCTCTTATATTCCCAACCATAAAAGAGGCCAAATTCTGCAGCAGGATGGTGCTCCATCGCATACTTCCATCTCCACATCAAAGTTCCTCAAGGCGAAGAAGATCAAGATGCTCCAGCTCAGTCACCAGACGTGAACATCATTGAGCATATGTGGGGTAGCATGGAAGACGAAACCAAAGAATATTGATGAACTCTGGGAGGCATGCAAGACTGCTTTCTTTGCTATTCTTGATGACTTCATCAATAAATTGTATGAATCCTTGCCAAACCGCATGGATGCAGTCCTTCAAGCTCATGGAAGTCATACAAGATTTTAAATTTGGATCTCACAGCACCACTACTTCATTTGCTGACATATTTTTGTATTTGCAGTAAATTTGTTCAATTTCTGTATAGGCGACAAAACTTTTGTCTTGCCAAATTTGACCTTTCTGTCTTGATTAAATGATACTTTTTTTTTTTCAGTGAAACTAATTTATTTCAGTGCATTAAACATCATTTGGGAGGGTTTTAGCTTTTCATATGAGCTATTTCTAACACCAATTGATTAATTAAAAGTCAGGTTAATAGCAGGTGTTTCTACAAAATAGATAAGCGACAAGACTTTTGTCAGGGACTGTATTGTGTTTTATAATTTTAAATGTGCAATGTTATTTTGTAAAATGGTACAGCCTACCTACTGATATCACCTGAATGATCAAAATGCTTTATCTTTTTCATTATAGTATGTCACTCTGAGAACTCGCTATAGTGAGCTGATGACGCTGACCAGTCAGTACATCAAGTTCATCACAGACTCGCAGCGGCGCTTGGAGGACGAGGAGGTGCGTGACACCAAGGGACCCTATTCATACCAGACTAACTCAACACACTAACATTAACCAAACCAACCAACCACTCATTTAAAAAAAATCATCTAGATATACTTAATGTATGGGTGACTCAGCATGTGTTCTGTCAAAAGCTGTATGTGACAAACAGAAGTGACAGGTAGAATGCATTTCTCCTGTCCAAATTATGTCTTGCTTAAAAAAAGTTAAGCATTAATAATCACATTACCTTTCAAGGACAGTATGTATTATTTAGACATTTATTTTACAAAAACTGAGAATAGCTTATGATTCATTTGCAGATACATTTATATCTCCAACACTTACCAGCAGCTGTTTTGACATATTTTAACAGAGCAGAATATGTTATATTTGTACGTCAGACAGTGTCTGATACACACTAGGGAAAGCAAGTTGTATGAGGCCCACTTTTCCTATATGCTTTTCTCTTTTCTCACTACAGTATGTCTTTCAAACCCTAACCTTTGGTTTCTTTGCTTCTCCTAACTGCTTGCCAGTGCTTTGTCTTGATGATTGCTTGATCTTTTTGGGCTCTAAAGAGGTAAAACTTTTCACTACGCTCTAGTAATTTCATACCCATGTTCCAATATCCCTCTTCATGAATATTCTGAATATTTCCTCCCATCAAGCTTATATATGATTTAGCCTTTCTCTGTAAATGTTATTGTACTTTATTTCTTTGTAGTTTTCTGATTCTCAAAGCTATATTCTCTTAGCTATAGCTATTCTCAAATAGTACGTCAATATCTATAAATCATTTTCTTTGAGAATCAGATTCCTACCGCCCTTATTTATTTTACAAAATAATTGAAATGTTTTTTGTTTTATTTCATTCTAACCTCTCCTCTTTATCTGTGGATCTGGACCTGCTTGTCTGTCTGAATCATTGCTTTTAACACCTATAGCTTACTTTCCATTGCTAACGGTGGAGTACTTGCTTGCACTATTGGTATTCAGTTGTTCTGTTCATCTCACCATTTGGTCTGGCCACCAAATCAAGTTATCTTAATGATGATATATCTTTAGAAATTCAGGCTTGTTTTGTTAACACACTTAAAGTTGTATTAATTGTGTGCTTAGTTTTCATACAGTCATCTAGTTTATAACAACAGCATATTGATTGCATACTATTAGACAGTTTTTTCTTGAATCACTTTGTTTAACTGGAATGCAGTAAATGGTTTTCAGAGTGCTACCATTTGGGAGCTTCTCCCACGCATGTCATGAGAGTGTAGTGGTTTAAAGCAATGTCTTGTGTCTCCATACATTAATTATATCATATTCAACTATTAATTTATCTTAACCCCATTTGTCATGTTTGCATCTAAACCTGTCTTCCTTTGAGCTAAACAAAAACCATAACACTTAAAGAATTAGTTCACTGAAAAAAATGAAACATTCTGTCATCATTTGCTTAATCCTCATGTTATTCCAAACCCCAAATGTCTTTCTTGCTTCCATGGAACAAAAGGGATACTTTTTGATAATGACAGTTTTGTTTGTTTTATTTGTTTGTTTTTGTTTTTTGCTATGTAATTACAATGAATAGGATTTGAAGCTTTTAAACTTGAAAAGTGACTGAGCACGATGACAGTCGTCCATACAACTTCTGTGCTGTTTCCAAGTTTTCTGAAGATATACATAATAGCTCCAGAACACTTAGAATATAATGCACAAGTCATATGGGCAACTTTTATGATACTTTCATGGTGCTTTTTCGTCATTTTGGAGCTTGACTTCTCCAGTTCTCATTATGTTAAAAAGAGTGGCCAAGATATTCTTAAAAAAAAAAAATCACCTTTTTTGTTCCACGGAAGAAAGTAATAATAGAATAATAAGAAAGTCATACAGGTTTGGAAAGACAGAGTTAACAAATGATGACAGCATTTTCATTTTTGGGTAAACTAAATCTTTTAACACCCTGTCATGCTTGATCCTAATTTTCTTTACCATTTACTTCCACTAATACAGAAAGCTGCTGAGAAACTTAAAGCAGAAGAGAGGAAAAAAATGGCTGAAATGCAGGCAGAGTTAGAGAAACAGAAGCAGCTAGCTGAAGCTCATGCCAAGGCCATTGCCAAAGCGGAGAAAGAGGCAAAGGAGCTCAAACTCATGATGCAAGAGGAGGTTAGCAAACGGGAGATTGTTGCTGTGGATGCTGAAAGGCAAAAGCAGAACATCCAGCTGGAGCTGCATGAGCTCAAAAACCTCTCAGAACAACAGATCAAATCAAAGAGTCAACAAGTGGAGGAGGCTCTGCATAGCCGGACTAAAATAGAGGAAGAGATTCGCATCATAAGACTTCAGCTGGAAACTACACTAAAGCAGAAGTCCACTGCAGAAGACGAGGTGAGGCAGCTTAGAGACAAAGCTGCAGAGGCGGAGAGACTTCGCAAAGTTGCTCAGGAGGAGGCTGAGAAACTTCGCAAGCAGGTTAATGAGGAGACCCAGAAGAAGCGAATGGCGGAGGAAGAGTTAAAGCTGAAGTCTGAAGCAGAGAAAGAGGCTGCCAGGCAGAAGCATAAAGCCCTGGATGATCTTGAGAAGCTCAAGATGCAGGCTGAGGAGGCAGAGAGACACATGAAGCAGGCTGAGATCGAGAAGGACAGACAAATCAAGCTCGCTCAAGAGGTAGCTCAGAAAAGTGCCACTGCCGAGCTGCAGAGCAAGCGCATGTCCTTCGTTGAGAAGACATCCAAACTTGAGGAGTCACTCCGAGAAAAGCATGGGACTGTCATTCAACTGCAGGAAGAAGCAGAACGCCTCAAAAAGCAACAGGAAGAGGCAGACAAGGCGAGGGAGGAGGCTGAGAAAGAGCTTGAAAAATGGAGGCAAAAAGCCAATGAAGCCCTTCGGCTAAGGCTCCAGGCAGAGGAAGAGGCCCACAAAAAGACTCTTGCACAGGAAGAGGCTGAAAAACAGAAAGATGAAGCTGAGCGTGAGGCCAAAAAACGGTCCAAAGCTGAAGAGTCTGCCCTGAAACAGAAAGACATGGCTGAGCAAGAACTTGAGCGGCAGAGAAAGCTGGCAGAGAGCACAGCACAACAGAAGCTTTCAGCAGAGCATGAGCTGATCCGCTTGAGAGCTGATTTTGATCATGCCGAGCAACAGAGATCTCTGCTTGATGATGAACTGTACCGTCTCAAGAATGAGGTCAGTGCCGCAGAGCAGCAGCGGAAGCAGCTTGAAGATGAGCTTTCCAAAGTTAGAAGTGAAATGGACATACTTTTGCAGCTGAAGTCTAAGGCTGAAAAGGATAGCATGTCTACCACTGAAAAGAGTAAACAACTCTTGGAAGCTGAAGCTGCTAAACTGAGGGATCTTGCAGATGAAGCAGGCAAGCTTCGTGCCATTGCTGAAGAGGCAAAGAGGCAGAGGCAAGTGGCTGAGGAGGAAGCTGCAAGGCAGAGAGCAGAAGCAGAGAGAATTCTCAAAGAGAAGCTTACTGCCATTAATGAGGCCACTCGCTTGAAAACAGAAGCAGAGATAGCTCTTAAAGAAAAGGAGGCTGAAAATGAACGCCTGAGAAGGAATGCTGAGGTTGAGGCTTACCAGAGAAAGGCTCTTGAAAATCAGGCAAGCCAGCACAAGCAAGACATTGAGCAGAAGATCGACCAGCTCAAGAAATCCTCTGAAATGGAATTAGAAAGACAGAAATCAATTGTGGATGAAACTCTTAAACAGAAAAGAATAGTTGAAGAGGAGATTCGTATCTTGAAACTTAACTTTGAGAAGGCTTCATCTGGCAAGCTTGATTTGGAGCTTGAACTGAATAAGCTGAAGAATATTGCTGAGGAAACACAACAAAGCAAACTACAAGCTGAGGAAGAAGCTGAGAAGCTACGTAAGCTTGCCCTTGAAGAAGAAAACAGAAGAAGGGAGGCTGAAGAAAAACTGAAAAAGATTACTGCCGCAGAACAGGAGGCGGGTCGACAGCGGCAAGTTGCCCAAGAAGAAGTGGAGCGTCTCAAAAAGAAAGCAGATGAGGCCAGAAAGCAGAAAGAAGATGCTGATAAAGAAGCTGAGAGGCAAATACATGCTGCCAAAGAGGCCGCTGAGAAAGCAATGTCAGCTGAACAGCAAGTCCAGAGTGTTCTTGTTCAGAAGAAAGAGGACAGCCTGGTACATAAAAAGCTCAAAGAGGAGTTTGAGAAAGCCAAAAAGCTTGCCCAAGAAGCAGAGAAGGCCAAAGAAAAGGCAGAGAGGGAGGCTGCCCTCCTCCGCCAACAAGCAGAAGATGCAGAGCGTCAGCGTCAGGCTGCCGAGGTTGAGGCAACCAATCAGGCCAAAGCCCAAGAAGACGCTGAGAGGCTCAGAAAAGAGGCAGAACTAGAGGCAGTAAAGCGAGCCCAGGCTGAGACAGCAGCGCTAAAA
The DNA here is from genome assembly GCA_018749465.1 of Paracanthobrama guichenoti. Classification (NCBI taxonomy): domain Eukaryota; kingdom Metazoa; phylum Chordata; class Actinopteri; order Cypriniformes; family Gobionidae; genus Paracanthobrama; species Paracanthobrama guichenoti. Next base: position 7,765,249 of record CM031958.1, read on the forward strand.
CAAAAACAGATAGCTGATGAAGAGATGGCTAGGCACAAGAAAATTGCAGAGCAAACACTTAAGCAGAAATCTCAGGTTGAGCAAGAGCTTGCTAAAGTGAAACTGCGATTGGATGAGACAGACAAACAGAAGACTCTCCTGGATGATGAGCTTCATCGCCTGAAGGACGAGGTTGGCGATGCTGTTAAACAGAAAGCCCAGGTAGAGGAGGAACTGTTCAAAGTTAAGATTCAAATGGAAGAGCTCATCAAACTTAAGCTCAGAATTGAAGAGGAGAATCAACGTCTCATCCAGAAGGACAAAGATAATACTCAAAAATTTTTGGCTGAGGAGGCTGAGAACATGAAAAAGCTTGCTGAGGAGGCTGCCAGGCTCAGCATTGAGGCCCAGGAGGCTGCTCGCATGAGACATATTGCAGAGACTGACCTTGCAGAGCAAAGAGCACTTGCTGAAAAGATGCTTAAAGAAAAGATGCAAGCCATTCAGGAAGCGTCTAAACTTAGAGCAGAGGCAGAGATGCTACAGAGACAGAAAGACCTTGCTCAAGAGCAAGCCCAAAAGCTGCTTGAAGACAAACAAATGATGCAGCAACGGCTTGAGGAGGAAACCGAGGGCTTCCAAAAATCACTGGAGGCTGAACGCAGGAGACAGTTGGAGATAACAGCTGAGGCAGAGAAACTTAGACTTCAGGTTTCTCAGCTCAGTGATGCACAGACTAGAGCTCAGGATGAAGCCAAGAAATTCAAGAAGCAGGCAGATGAGATTAGTGCCCGACTTCATGAGACCGAGCTTGCCACCAAAGAAAAATTGACAGTTGTTCAAAAATTGGAAATACAGAGATTGAACAGTAACAAAGAAGCAGATGACTTGCGCAAAGCTATTGCTGATCTTGAGAATGAGAAGGCAAAATTGAAAAAAGAGGCTGAAGAGTTACAGAAAAAGTCCAAAGAGGTATTGTGTTAAAGATGGCATAAATTGCTGCTTATGTCATTGTTAACCCTCTTTCCGAAACTAACATTGCTTTTATTTTTTACAAATATGTTCCTATATTTAATTATAATCCATAATGCTTTCTCATTAATCTTAAAATTGACATTTACATCATTGAAAATTATTTGTCCGAATGTTTTTCAGCATTGTTTTAATGTTGTTCATTGTTTCTTTTTTTACAGATTGCGAGTGCTCAGCAAGAACAAATTAAACAGGAGAAAACTATTCTCCAGCAGACATTTATGTCTGAAAAGGAGATGCTGTTGAGGAAGGAAAAACAAATTGAGGATGAAAAGAAGAGGTTAGAGAGCCAATTTGAAGAAGAGGTCAAAAAGTCAAAAGCCCTAAAAGATGAACAGGAACGTCAAAGAAAACAAATGGAGGACGAAAAGATGAAACTTAAGGCCACTATGGATGCTGCTTTGATGAAACAGAAAGAAGCTGAAAAAGAGATGCTCAACAAGCAGAAAGAGATGCAAGAACTTGAGAGGAAAAAGCTTGAACAAGAAAGGATGCTTGCAGAGGAAAACCAGCAACTGCGTGATAAACTTCAGCAGCTTGAGGTTGCTCAAAAACTCACCCAGGAGATTCACATCCAGACTGACTATAAAAAAGTCCTCAATGGTCAAAATATTTCTGTTGAAGTTGACGGCACACATGGCTTCTCTGCATTGTCTTTCGATGGCATTCGTGAGAAAGTGCCTGCAAGTAGACTTTTTGACATAGGACTTTTAAGCAAAATGGATTATGATAAGCTCCAAAGTGGTGACACTACAATCCAAGAACTCAGCAAGACAGACAAACTTAAAACAGTTCTTAAGGGCAAGGACTGCATTGGTGGCCTTCTTGTACATCCTAATCAAAAAATGCCCATCTATCAAGCTGTCAAGGAGAAGAAGATTGCTCCTGGAACAGGGCTAGTCCTGCTGGAGGCACAGGCAGCTTCTGGATACATAATTGACCCAGTTAAAAACAAGAAACTCTCTGTCAATGAGGCAGTTAAAGAGGGTCTAATTGGACCTGAACTTCACAACAAGATGCTGTCTGCAGAGAGAGCTGTCACTGGTTACAAGGATCCATACACCGAGGCAAAGATCTCCCTCTTTGAAGCTATGAAGAAGGGTCTCATTGGGGAGGATCATGCCATCAGATTGCTTGAGGCTCAGATAGCAACAGGTGGCATTATTGATCCAGTCAACAGTCATCGTGTGCCAACTGAAATAGCCTATAAGCAGGGTCAGTTTGATGCAGCCACCAATAAAATCCTACAAAATCCAACAGATGATGTGAAAGGATTCTATGATCCAAACACCCAAGAAAATCTGACTTACCGCCAGCTAATAGAAAGATGTGTCGCTGATCCAGAAACAGGACTGCTTCTTTTGCCCATCTCTGAGGAGGCTGCTCTAAATGCCAGAATGTTCACAGATGAGGAAACGAGGGATGTCTTTGACAAGACAACTGTGTCTGTGCCATTTGGCAGGTTTAAAGGAAAGACTGTGACCATTTGGGAGATTATAAACTCTGAGTATTTCACAGAGGACCAGAGAAAAGACCTTATCCGTCAATACAAAACTGGAAAAATTACAGTTGAAAAGATCATCAAAATTGTTCTAACTGTGGCAGAGGAAAAAGAGAAAAAGAATGAGCTTGCCTTTGAAGGCCTGAGAGCACCTGTACCTGCTGCAAAACTTCTTGAATCCAAAGTTATTGACAAAGACCTCTATAACAAGTTACAGAAAGGACAACTGCTGGTAAAAGATGTGTCTGAGATGGAGCATGTGCGCAATGCCTTGAAAGGCACTAACTGCATTGCAGGAGTAATTATTGAATCAAACAAACAAATAATGTCCCTTTATGATGCCATGAAAAGAGAGATGATGAGACCTGGGCCTGCTCTTAATCTCTTGGAAGCACAAGCTGCTACAGGATATGTCGTAGATCCTGTTAAAAACCAAAAACTTACAGTGGATGAGGCTGTCAAAGCAGGTGTTGTCGGTCCAGAGCTTCATGAAAAACTGCTGTCTGCAGAAAGAGCTGTCACAGGCTACAAAGATCCTTACACTGGAAAAACAATTTCTCTGTTTGAGGCTATGAAGAAAGATCTGATCATGAAGGAACAGGGAATTCGGCTGCTTGATGCACAACTGGCAACGGGAGGCATCATTGATCCTGTTCACAGTCACCGTATTCCACATGACATTGCCTGCATGAAGGGCAGTTTTGATGATGCAACCCACAAGGTTTTGACTAGCCCAACTGATGATGTTAAAGGATACTTTGATCCAAACACTCAGGAATATGTCACTTATCTGCAGCTTTATAAAAGGTGTGTCACTGACAAAAAGACTGGCCTTCAGCTTCTTCCTTTGTCTGAGCAAGCCATCAATGCCAAGGAGGAGTTGAAATATACTGATGCCCAGACAAAAGACTCAATGACACAGGCAACTGTTGAAGTTCAGAGTGGACCTTTCAAAGGAAGAAAAGTTACCATATGGGAGCTCATTAACTCTAATTATCTCACTGAGGAGCAAAGACTTGACTTAATAAGGCAATACAGATCTGGGAAAATGACAATTGAGAAGATTACAAAGTTTTTAATTGTAATCGTCACTGAGAAAGATGCAAAGAAACAAGATGAGGGCTGCTTCAAGGGACTTAGGGCACCAGTTCCAGCCAAGTCATTATTTGACTCCAAAATCATTGACAAGTCTACCTATGATTTGCTGGAACAAGGTAAAAAGACTCCAAAAGAGGTCAGCAAAAACACTTCAGTCAACAAGTATCTTCAAGGCACTGAGAGCATTGCTGGAGTTTACCTTGAGCCTACAAATGAGAAAGTCAGCATCTACCAAGCAATGAGAAAGAAATTCCTCCGACAAAACACAGGTATTGCCTTGCTTGAAGCTCAAGCTGCCACAGGATTCATTGTGGATCCATCAAGAAATGAATGTCTCACTGTGGATGATGCAGTTAAAGCAGGCCTTGTTGGTCCGGAGCTTCATGAGAAACTTCTCTCTGCTGAAAAAGCTGTCACTGGATATAAAGACCCATTCACAGGCAATAAGATCTCCCTATATCAAGCCATGGAGAAAGATCTTATCCTCAAAGAACATGCCATGCCACTCTTGGAGGCACAGTTGGCCGCAGGTGGACTTATTGATCCAGTAAACAGTCATCGTATTCCTGTTGAGACTGCAATTCAACGTGGCTATGTTACCAAACAGCTGGCCAGCAGCATTGCTGAAAGCAAGTACTTCTCTGACCCTGCATCTGATGAGAACATATCGTACAAACAGTTGAAAGACAAGTGTATGGCAGATCCTGACACAGGTTTAAATCTATTAAAACTCTCCAAACCACAGGCCCCAACAGTTGTGGAAAAGACATACCTTTACAGTGAAGAACAAACCCAGAGTGATCTATCCACTACCCAGGTTGATCTACCTATCGAAGGTCAAGGCTCTATGTCTCTCTGGGATGTCATGAATTCAAATCTACTACCTGAGGAGCAGCGGTCTCAGCTTCTGGAAGAATATCGTTCTGGCAACATAACAAAGGAACGGATGATAATCATTATAATTGAGATTCTGGAGCAGAGAGAAATTGTTAAAGGGGGGAACATTCAGACGGGCAGCACAAGAAGACGTCAAATTACTATTGAAGATCTTTACAATGCCCGCATCATTGACCTTGAGACCTTCAACCTGTTGAAGAAAGAGAAAAAGACTATGCGTGATGTCATGGAGATGCAAAGTGTTAAGCAGTACTTGTATGGAACTGGCAGTGTTGCTGGTGTGATGACAGATTCAAATTCCAAAATCAGCATTTATCAAGCAATGAAGAGGGAGATGATGAAGCCAGATATTGCGATTGGTCTTTTGGAGGCTCAAGCAGCCACTGGATTCATAATTGATCCTGTCAGGAATGAAATGCTCACCGTAGATGAAGCAGTGCGCAAAGGTGTGGTTGGCCCTGAAATTCATGATAAGCTTTTGTCTGCAGAGAGAGCAGTCACTGGTTATAAGGATCCATATAGCGGAAAGGTTATCTCCCTCTTCCAAGCGATGAAAAAGGACCTTGTGCCCGAGGACTATGCCCTAAGGCTACTTGAAGCTCAAACAGCAACAGGTGGTATTGTTGATCCAGAATATAACTTCCACCTGCCATCAGAGATTGCCACAAAACGTGGATATATCAACAAAGAGATAAATGAAAAGCTGTCTGATGATGTTAAAGGATACGTTGATCCATTAACTGATGAAAAGGTTTCATATGCTCAGCTTCTGAAAAGATGCAAGGTAGACAAAGATGGGCTATATCTGTTGTCTCTAGCTGACAGAAGGCTGCTCTTCAAAGGTCTCAGAAAAGAAATAACAATAGAGGAGTTATACCGTTCAAAAATCATTGATGAACAAACAGTCAGTGAACTTAATGAGGGGCTTCTAACAGTGGAGGAGGTGAGCAGAAGGTTGCGGAAATATCTTGAGGGTTCAAGCTGTATTGCTGGTGTGTTTGTGGAGTCTACTAAAGACCGTCTATCTATCTACCAAGCCATGAAAAAGAATATGATCAGGCCAGGTACTGCTTTCGAGTTGCTGGAAGCTCAAGCAGCCACAGGTTATATCATCGACCCTATCAAGAATCTCAAGTTAACAGTAAATGAAGCAGTTAAGATGGGAATCGTTGGACCAGAGTTCAAAGACAAGCTCCTGTCTGCCGAGAGGGCTGTGACTGGCTATAGAGATCCTTATACAGGCAAAATGATCTCACTGTTCCAGGCAATGAAAAAGGGCCTGATTTTGAGAGACCATGGAATTCGTCTTCTTGAGGCCCAGATTGCTACTGGAGGAATTATTGACCCAGAGCAGAGTCACCGCTTGCCAGTTGAAATTGCCTACAACCGAGGGTTTTTCGATGAGGAGATGAACGAGATCCTCAGTGACCCATCAGATGACACCAAGGGCTTCTTTGACCCGAACACAGAAGAGAATCTTACATATCTGCAGCTGATGGAAAGGTGTATTGAAGACCCAGACACAGGTCTTGTGCTCCTGCTTCTAAAAGAAAAGAAACGCGAGAGACAGACTTCTTCCAAGTCCTCCGTTCGCAAACGCAGAGTTGTCATTGTAGATCCTGATTCAGGAAAAGAGATGACTGTGTATGAAGCTTACCGCAAAGGGCTTATTGACCATCAGACTTACCTTGAACTTTCAGAGCAAGAGTGTGAATGGGAAGAAATCACAATGACATCATCAGAAGGGGTAGAAAAGTCTTTACTCATTGACCGAAGATCAGGTCGACAATATGACATTGATGATGCTATTGCAAGAGGCCTTATTGACCAGAGTGCAATCACCCAGTACCGCTCCGGCACCCTTTCTATCACAGAATTTGCTGATATGTTATCTGGAAACATGGGCGGTTTTCGTTCACGATCCTCTTCCTTTGGATCCACTTCCTCTTTTCCAATGAGCCCCATGCCTTCCATCAAAACTCCTGCAACTGTATGGAATGATCCATCTGAGGAGACAGGTCCTGTGGCTGGAATCCTTGATACAGATAGCCTGGAAAAAGTTTCAGTCACTGAAGCCATGCGTAGGAACTTAGTGGATTCTATAACTGGCCAGAGACTGTTGGAGGCACAAGCTTGTACTGGTGGCATAATAGACCCATCTACTGGAGATAAATTCCCAGTTGCTGAAGCGACAGAGAAGGGTCTTATTGATAAGATAATGGTTGACAGACTCAACTTAGCCCAGAAAGCTTTCCATGGATTTGACGATCCTCGCACTAAAGTCAGAATGTCTGCTGCTCAGGCTCTCAAGAAAGGCTGGCTTTATTATGAGGCAGGACAGCGTTTCCTGGAGGTGCAGTATCTTACCGGTGGCCTTATTGAGCCAGAAGCTGAGGCACGTATCTCCTTAGAGGAGGCTATCAGGAAAGGTTCTATTGATGGCCGTACAGCCCAAAAGCTCAGAGATGTGAGTGGTTACACAAAGTATCTTACATGTCCCAAAACCAAACTGAAGATCTCCTACAAGGATGCCATGGACAGAAGCATGATTGAAGAGGGATCTGGCCTTAGGCTTCTGGAAGCTTCATCAACATCAAGTAAAGGTCTCTACAGTCCCTACAATGTCAGTGGTGCTGCATCTGCCTCTGGATCTCGGACTGGGTCCAGGACAGGCTCTAGGTCAGGTTCAAGAAGAGGCAGCATTGATGCTACTGGCTCTGGATTCAGCTTGAACTTCTCATCATCATCATATACTTCCTCCAGTTACAACCGCAGATTTTAAAGCTGGACCCCACGTGGTCCTGCAGCTTTCATATCAATGCTGGCTCTATACACTACAGTTACATAATACACAGAAATTAATTAGACAAAAAGAATGATTTTTTTTTTCTGCTTTGCATGTGTTTGGAAAATATAGGAAAGTATAGGAAAATGCATTCCAAAAAACTACCAGTATCTTTTTGTCTGGCAACGGTTAAGTTCCCATTTGATGTAGTTTGGATGCTTAGGAACTATTAATTACCTGGTTAGCTTTAATCATAGTTCAAGTTATTTTATTTAGGTGTATTTCAGTTTATACTGATATGTTATGTATTTTGAAAGTGGTATTTTATTTTCTTATTTTATACTTAAATACAGCTTCTAAATTCAGGAAATGTTTGAATACTGCAAATTACTTTCAGCATTTTGGATATTTTTATTTTTAAATCCAACTCAGATTAGACTATTTAATATTACTTCTATTGAGTCTATATTTCTACTTATTATTTTAAAAAGCATTTTTAATACTTTGGTTTATTTCAGAATAATGTACCAGAAAATATACCAAGTTTTACAAAAAGAAATTAGATTAACAAAGAGTGTGGTTATTTTTACATATTTGTATAGATTTAATATACAGATATATTAGAGCAAATTAAAGTTGCAGCTTGTTTCATGGAATGTAAAAACACTATACCTATGCATAAACACTAAAGGAGGACGCAATCACCTTGTGCCACAAGCCAATATTTATGTCCTCTAAAACTGGAGTTTTCTGTTATAAAAGGCCATTTTTCATTTATTGGATCCAGTCCCTCATCAAAGTCCTTTGCAAAAGAACACATTACCCCTGACTGACAGTTAAGGAGTCCTCAAGGCCCAGATTCCTCCAATTCAGTCCTCCACTGATGTGTTATCCAGTGAAGATTTCAGATGTCTCAGGTGTCTGATCCATTCCTCACTCATAACATCTGGATGAAATGTAGTACTTGTAAGTTGAACTAAATTTAAAACAACACAGATTTTACTTTTCACAATTAATTTTATTGTCTCCAAGCCTTTCTTACTCTGTTCTGTCACTGTACTTTTTAAAACAGCTAGATGATGTTTCTGCAATCTTGAACAGCTTCTTTAATGAACTGAATGCCATATGTAACCCATGCTGGCAAAATTAATCGGAATCAAGCGGGAACCTCCTGCGGTCTCTCGAAGCCAACACAGAAGTGACTTAAACTGCAATTCATCGACTAGCCGCTAGAGACAGGCTCCAAAAGGGAGTCAAATCTGTATCTCCCCCATTTTAAAATGCCCACCTTTACAGCAGAGAAAACATTTTTACAGCCTGGTACAAATTGTGGTTTTGGTCTATAATTTTGCCCTTCCTGGCAACTGTGAGGGGGGTGAATGTTTGTATAACTCATCTGTTTAAATTATATTAAGCTTAAAGTTCTGCATAAGTAAGGGCATAGCCACTTGTGTGACAGGTGGATTGCCATTATGGTCGAGCTAGACGGGTGTGGTTTCAGGAACCAGGCACATCAGCTCCACCCACATCCCGCCTCTTTGCCCATTTTCAGTTATCCGGGAGCGACGTGCGGTGACACACTGCCAAGATGGCAACGGCCGGCTTTAGGTCCATCACGGACACTACATCCATATTTTTTTTAATACAGTCTATGGTCAGAATGTGTACGGGCTAATTACGAGAACAACTGAGAAATTTACATTTTGGTCAAATGTGAGGTTTTCACAAAAAGATTTAATTTAGCCCTCGTCTAGAAATCCCAATGCTCCAAATAGCAATTAAACATCTAAAAGTATCTTTATTTGTACGTTTTCTGAGAGGAGTACCTTCCTTTTCCATGAAAAATGCAGTTAGGGTTAGGACTCGACTTCTTGACAGTGTTATATGTTGTCTTAAATTAATGTTTGGTTAACTTTTGGGGAAAAACATTTGATGTGTAACATTATATTAGATCCGTGCATTACAGATATTATATTTAAATAAAACCCTATAGATATGGGTTTTGACTTGGTGTGTGCCAAATTTGGTGTTATTACCAGGGATTTTAAGGTATGGTTTCTAGGTGATTTTGTTTTGGAACCTTCAGAAAACTTTAACTCAATGTTTCTCAAAATTGCATTAGCTGACTCTATAGATTTCAAACAGGTGTAGCTCTGTCATTTTTTTTATTTATTTTTATTTTTATTTTATTTTTTCTGATTCCAACAAATCATGCATTGTTTTTAATGGAGAATGTGAAAATAACGATAACTCATTTTTGAAAATGTGCTCATTTTTGCCAACACAGGTTACAAATGTTTCCTTGACAGCATTCAGGAACAGGAACAGCAAAATTCAATGACACAAGCACAACTATGATATGGCTATATAATAGTTGTGCTTGTGTCATTTATAGTTTGTGTTTTGTCATGTGTTTCCCCCCCACAGAGATCATCAGTTACTAGGCATGGACTTGATGATGCCATACATTTGGTCTTGGATCACAAGATAAATGATGCTCATCAGCTGCCCACATCCTTAGACATTCAGGTAGTGTATTATACGTTCACGTGATGGTTTGTTTTTGCATTGTATGCACCTATGTTTGATACCAAGTATATTTTCGTTTCCCTTCATTAATTTTTGTTGCTTCATAGTATATATTTTTTTATTGTTTTAGATCCTTACTGAGGGTTTTCTTCTTCCATTGCATCTGCCATTTGCATGAAGACACTAGAGGCTAGGGCTACCTTGAAGTTTGCCTTGGATATCACTGGGAGCTGGACTTTGGAGTTTACACAAAATAATTATTAACAACAAAAGAATTGGATCCATTAAATTGATTTTAAAGTGGACTTTTATGTAGAATCTCCGAGTTCTACTGCCTACATTGGTTCTAGCCCCGAAATATGTTTTTAAATAAAACACTTAATGCATTAGATACACTACACATATCCTTGTGTTGCACTTCTCCAGGAGGTTACACATTTACATAATACAGATAAATACAGATTGCATGTTTGACTGAATGTATTCAGGCTCATTTGGTGTATGGCCTTTTTTTTTTTTTTCAAAAAAAGTTTTGGTCACTTGTTGCCTCCCATGTATTTCTTTGCTTGTTTTTATATTACTGTACTGTTGTGCCTTTTGAAAGTACATGACGTTTTTCTTTGTATTTCTTTTCTCTTTTTGATGTTATATATGTAAAATATATATTTTTTTTGCATGTTTCACTAACTTGCTATAAAGTGTTTCTAAAAAGATGAAGAATAGAATTTTGAATTATTACCAATATATGAAAGATTATATGAGTAAAAGATGTATGAAATACTAACTGGTGGATGAACTTTTTCCTTAAGAGATACTGGTAATAAAAAATGAGTTTTTAAAAACACAATACCCAAGTGTAAATAAATATATTTTGGAAAGATCAGTTCCAGTCTTGTAGAGTTTGTGTTTTCATTAATTGATCATCTATTTCACTGTGACATTCCAGAAATAACTGGTAAATATAAGTAATCATGTATCAAAACACTTTTACAAAGCAAGCAACTGACGATGAATAATCACCACACACAACCAGGAAACATAATGCAGATGATGGTACTGATCAGAAAAACAGCCAGTATTCAGTGCATGGTGTCCTCTGGTGGAAGGGAAGTTGGGTGACAGGCTCAGATGACATTATGTTAAATCTGTAGGCTGAAAGACAGAACCCAGAGGGGGACACATTTATGGATGGACTGCCCTTCTGCCATTATACTACCGACAGCCTCTCCGGTCCCCCTGCATTAACTGCGTCTGTGCCGTGCCTTTCTCCTCATGATGGCGGCTCTACGGTATGTTTTCAGATCAACAGAGAGCTAGAATAACACTCGTGAAGGAATCCACAACAAATCTAATGTACAAAAAGAATTAGACTAATAAGCTAGCTGAAAATATTTTATATGCAAATAATTGCGAATGAATTAATAAATATGTGCATGTAATAAACGTGTATTTGGTGTCCATCTGTTTCAGGATTCAGCTGCACAGAAGGGCAGACAAGGGTAAAGAAATACAATGTTCATTTACAGTTTTATATTTTATTATTAAACCCCATATATTTTTTTCAATTCAATTTCAAAAATGCATTATCTCTGTCTATTCTGTTCTATTCTATTCTATTCTATTCTATTCTATTCTATTCTATTCTATTCTATTCTATTCTATAGTTTTGCTTAAACAATTCTCCAACAATTTTGATCTATTTTCCAGTTAAAGGCACACTATGTAAGATTTTTGGATATTAAAATATCCAAAAACACTAGAACAGTGTTGTCACATTGCGTTACAATGAGCCCATATTAGAACTACACTATTATATTCTATACTTTTATGAATTCTTTTGAGAAACCATGAGAAAAGGGTGAATAATGACTGAGTCAATGTTCAGAAATGATTCATTATTATTATGTTTTGAACTATGCTGTATAGCTTAATGATTTAACGATGTTTGTGTTGTCAAACTCAAAAACTCTGTTTATTTTTAATGATTAAAAAATGCCATTGTTTTATTTTTTAAAAAGTTAATAATTGTATTTTATTGACAAAATATTTTAGTTTGTTTTGGATATTTTTTGATTATATCAAATGATGTTAAGCTGTCATTTGGTCATGTTACACTGGCCTATGGGGCATGTTGTCACATTTCACTTCCATTCTTTCAGGGTAAATCAAGAAAAAGTATACACTGTATTAATGAAACAAAACCACATAATTGTACTAGACATGTGAGAAATTAATGTGGGAAAAAAATAAATACTCTGAACCCCAAGTGGATTTACACAAACGGAGAAAGTCAAAAAGCGTTCGGTTGTGCCCCGCTCTCCCCGACTTCCTTGAGAATAAATTCCAGCACAGAGCTACAACAACCATAATGAAACGACCCTCCACAATCGATAATGCTTTAAAATGAAGAACTACATATGCCAATTTATCTGTTCAATAAAATACCTTACTCACCTGTTGAGTAATAAAAATGCCATCTCCACGTCACCTTTACAACATAAATCCCTCAGTTCTCACAATCTCCAAAAAGCCAAGCCAATGTTGATTATTACAAACTGTGTCGCGGGTGTGCGGGTACCCATAGGGACCTCAGGGCTATACTCATTTTCTGAATTCTAAGCAATTTATAAGTATCTTATATATTAAATATTGTCTTGATGTTGACTGCCCACTTAATTTACCATTTAATGCTGACAGAGCGTCTGAACAAATAACTGTGCTTAATGGCTTATCTCCCTCCACCCATATTTTTTTTTTTAAACAGGTGATTCCCCGGAGGTTGGAGACTTAATGTCAACCTCTGTGTGACAACTAATCTATGCCAGTCCCACACCATACACACACGTCACATCACAGTAGCTGGTGTGGTGATAAATCAGGTCCTCCCTTGAAATCGGGTCTCTATAGGACCTCAAGCAATCCCACTGGCTCAAATTGCTTTCAGTAGGTACTCTCTTTAGTGCCTGATAACAATTCCTACATAATCATGTTATGACAAAGTCACCTTTATTTATATAGTGCTTTTTTACAATGAAGATTGTTTCAAAGCAGCTTCACAATGGTAACATGCTGTTTGAACTATGTTACAATGACCATTAAGGTCTTTATTACAAACCCAATTCCAAAAAAGTTGGGACACTGTACAAATTGTGAATAAAAAAGGAATGCAATAATTTACAAATCTCATAAACGTATATTTTATTCACAATAGAATATAGATAACATATCAAATGTTGAAAGTGAGACATTTTGAAATGTCATGCCAAATATTGGCTCATTTTGGATTTCATGAGAGCTACACATTCCAAAAAGTTAGGACAGGTAGCAATAAGAGGCCGGAAAAGTTAAATGTACATATAAGGAACAGCTGGAGGACCAATTTGCAACTTATTAGGTCAATTGGCAACATGATTGGGTATAAAAAGAGCCTCTCAGAGTGGCAGTGTCTCTCAGAAGTCAAGATGGGCAGAGGATCACCAATTCCCCCAATGCTGCGGCCAAAAATACTGGAGCAATATCAGAAAGGAGTTTCTCAGAGAAAAACTGCAAAGAGTTTGAAGTTATCACCATCTACAGTGCATAATATCATCCAAAGATTCAGAGAATCTGGAACAATCTCTGTGCGTAAGGGTCAAGGCCGGAAAACCATACTGGATGCCCGTGATCTTCGGGCCCTTAGACGGCACTGCATCACATACAGGAATGCTACTGTAATGGAAATCACAACATGGGCTCAGGAATACTTCCAGAAAACATTGTCGGTGAACACAATCCACCGCGCCATTCGCCGTTGCCGGCTAAAACTCTATAGGTCAAAAAAGAAGCCATATCTAAACATGATCCAGAAGTGCAGGCGTTATCTCTGGGCCAAGGCTCATTTAAAATGGACTGTGGCAAAGTGGAAAACTGTTCTGTGGTCAGACCAATCAAAATTTGAAGTTCTTTTTGGAAAACTGGGATGCCATGTCATCCGGACTAAAGAGGACAAGGACAACCCAAGTTGTTGTCAGCGCTCAGTTCAGAAGCCTGCATCTCTGATGGGATGGGGTTCATGAGTGCGTGTGGCATGGGCAGCTTACACATCTGGAAAGGCACCATCAATGCTGAAAGGAATATCCAAGTTCTAGAACAACATATGCTCCCATCCAGACGTCGTCTCTTTCAGGGAAGACCTTGCATTTTCCAACATTACAATGCCAGACCACATACTGCATCAATTACAACATCATGGCTGTGTAGAAGAAGGATCCGGGGACTGAAATGGCCAGCCTGCAGTCCAGATCTTTCACCCATAGAAAACATTTGGCGCATCATAAAGAGGAAGATGCCACAAAGAAGACCTAAGACAGTTGAGCAACTAGAAGCCTGTATTAGACAAGAATGGGACAACATTCCTATTCCTAAACTTGAGCAACTTGTCTCCTCAGTCCCCAGACGTTTGCAGACTGTTATAAAAGAAGAGGGGATGCCACACAGTGGGAAACATGGCCTTGTCCCAACTTTTTTTGAGATGCGTTGATGCCATGAAATTTAAAATCAACTTATTTTTCCCTTAAAATTATAAATTTTCTCAGTTTTTAAACATTTGATATGTCATCTATGTTGTATTCTGAATAAAATATTGAAATTTGAAACTTCCACATCATTGCATTCTGTTTTTATTCACAATTTGTACAGTGTCCCAACTTTTTTGGAATTAGTTTTGTAGTTAGCTTATGTATTAGCATAGCTTACAGGCACCCGATTAGCCTGATAGCTTAGTTTATACATGCATTTGCCCTTACCCTTACCCACAAAAAAAAAAAAAAAAAAAGAAAAAAGTGTCAAGGGTCAAAATATTTAGCGGTCTTTTATTGGTCTTAACCATTTTAATCACAAATCACTGGTCAGGAAATGAGCAAGAATTGTACAAATACTGTAGATAAAATAACGTAACAGAATCGCCTTTACCTTTGTTTTCTTTAAATGTTTGAGTCATGTGGGTAAACTTACAGACAGCTTTTTACAGGAAGAAGAGTCAGTGTTGTTCCACTCAATGTTGATGGCTAAAAACAATTCACGAGCAGTTGAAAATCTCACCCAGTTGAGTTTAGTGAGACAAAATATTCACTATAAGGTTCAAATCTGGAGTCTGACCAGGGAAAACATGAGCCTGATGGACTTGTTCTCAAGCCACTTTTTGATTGTCTTTGCAGTTTGGCCAGGATCATCGCCTTGCTGAAGTAGCTCAAACTTTCCTGTAGCTCGAACAATAAGAGTGTGGCGCCAGCAACGCCAAGGTCATGGGTTCGATTCCCAGGGAAAGCATGAACTGACAAAATGTAAAAATGTGTACCTTAAATGCAATGTAAGTCACTTTGGATAAAAGTGTCTGCCAAATGTAATGTAATATAAGTAGCTCACCAATACCAGCAGCTTAAAAGGCTGTGGAGCAGAATGTTTACACATTTTTTACACAATTCTTCCATGCTTCACTGTGGTAGAGATGCATTTATTATTATATTTCTCAGCAGACTGTTGAAGACAAGGCTCTGGAGCATCACCATCAACTCGTGTTTCATTGTGATTCATCACTCCACACTCAACTATTCTGCCAAAAACTTCATTCTGTCTTTGGTGTTTTTTCCGAGACAGCAATGGCTTTTTAAGTAGTGCATTTGCTTACATTTTTGCTAATTTCCTGACCCTTAAGACAATTAAAAGTTTAGTGTTTAGCCATTTTGGGCTTGGCCCTTTTTTAGTTATGTTTTGCTCAGGAGTGTACATGCATTCTTTAATGTAATTACGTGTTAAATTATGTGTTAAATGTCCAGCTATTTCAGTTATAAAAAGAATGTAATGAATTCAATTATCCACTATTATTATTATTATCAGTTAATTAACAGTTTATGAAGTGAAAGAATTTACGTTCAATTCGTTTATCCATCCATCCATCCATTATCTTCTGCTTATCCGGGGCTGGGTCGCGGGGGCAACAGTCTAAGCAGAGACGCCCAGACTTCCCTCTCCCTAGCCACTTCCTCCAGCTCTTCCGGGGGAACCCCGAGGCGTTCCCAGGCCAGCCGGGAGACATAATCCCTCCAGCGTGTCCTAGGTCTTCCCCGGGGCCTCCTCCCGGTGGGACATGCCCGGAACACCTCCCCGGGAAGGCGTCCAGGAGGCATCCGAAATAGATGCCCGAGCCACCTCAACTGGCTCCTCTCGATGTGGAGGAGCAACGGCTCTACTCTGAGCTCCTCCCGAGTAACTGAGCTCCTCACCCTATCTCTAAGGGAGCGGCCAGCAACCCTGCGGAGAAAGCTCATTTCGGCCGCCTGTATCCGGGATCTTGTCCTTTCGGTCATGACCCACAGCTCATGACCATAGGTGAGAGTAGGAACGAAGATTGACCGGTAAATCGAGAGCTTCGCCTTACAGCTCAGCTCCTTCTTCACCACGACAGACCAGTACATCGACCGCATTACTGCAGAAGCTGCACCGATCCGTCTGTCAATCTCCCGTTCCATCCTTCCCTCACTCGTGAACAAGACCCCAAGATACCTGAACTCCTCCACCTGAGGCAGAAACTCTCCACCAACCTGAAGTGGGCAAGCCACCCTTTTCCGACTGAGAACCATGGCCTCGGATTTGAAGGTGCTGATTCTCATCCCGGCCGCTTCACACTCGGCTGCAAACCACCCCAGTGCACGCTGAAGGTCCTGGTCTGAGGAGGCCAACATGACAACGTCATCCGCAAAAAGCAGCGACGAAATCATGTGGTTCCCAAACTGGACACCCTCCTTCCCTTGGCTGCGCCTAGAAATTCTGTCCATAAAAATTATGAACAGAACCGGTGACAAAGGGCAGCCCTGCCGGAGTCCAACATGCACCGGGAACAAGTCCGACTTGCTGCCGGCAATGCGGACCAAGCTCCTGCTCCGGTCGTACAGGGACCAAACAGCCCTAAGCAAGGGGCCCCCGTACTCCCAGAGCACCCTCCACAGGACGCCACGAGGGACACAGTCGAATGCCTTCTCCAAATCCACAAAACACATGTGGATTGGTTGGGCAAACTCCCATGAACCCTCCAGCACCCTGGAAAGGGTATAGAGCTGGTCCAGTGTTCCACGACCGGGACGAAAACCACACTGTTCCTCCTGAATCCGAGGTTCCACTATCGGCCGAATTCTCCTCTCCAGTACCCTGGCATAGACTTTCCCGGGGAGGCTGAGAAGTGTGATCCCCCTGTAGTTGGAACACAATGTCCCCAACCGCCACGCGATGTTGCAGAGGCGTGTCAGCCAAGACAGCCCCACAACATCCAGAGACTTGAGGTACTCAGGGCGGATCTCATCGACCCCCGGTGCCTTGCCACCGAGGAGCTTTTTAACTACCTCGGTGACTTCAGCCCGAGTGATGGATGAATCCACCTCTGAGCCCTCAGCCACTGCTTCCTCAATGGAAGACGTGTTGGTGGGATTGAGGAGATCCTCAAAGTATTCCTTCCACCGTCCGACGATATCCCCAATTGAGGTCAACAGCTGCCCATCTCCACTGTAAACAGTGTTGGTAGGGCACTGCTTCCCCCTCCTGAGGCGGCGAACGGTTTGCCAGAATCTCTTCGAGGCCAACCGATAGTCTTTCTCCATGGCCTCACCGAACTCCTCCCAGGCCCGATTTTTTGCCTCCACAACTATCCGGGCTGCAGTCCACTTGGTCTGCCTGTACCCGTCAGCTGCCTCAGGAGTCCCACAAGCCAACCAGGCTGACTTCTTCAGCTTGACGGCATCCCTTACTTCCGGTGTCCACCACCGGGTTCGGGGGATTTCCGCCTCGACAGGCACCGGAGACCTTACGGCCACAGCTCCGAGCAGCCGCGTCGACAAGGGAGGTGGAGAACATGATCCACTCGGATTCAGTATCTCCAGACTCCCTCGGGATCTGGTCGAAGCTCTGTCGGAGGTGGGAGTTGAAGATCTCTCTGACAGGGGGCTTGGCTAAACGTTCCCAACAGACCCTCACAGTACGTTTGGGTCTCCCGAGTCTGTCTAGCTTCCTCCCCCACCATCGGATCCAACTCACCACCAGGTGGTGATCAGTTGACAGCTCCGCCCCTCTCTTCACCCGAGTGTCCAAGACATACGGCCGGAGGTCAGATGAGACGAGCACAAAGTCAATCATCGACCTCCGGTCTAGGGTGTCCTGGTGCCACGTGCACTGATGGACACCCTTATGCTTGAACATGGTGTTCATTATGGATAAGCCGTGACTAGCACAGAAATTCAATAACAGAACACCACTCGGGTTCAGATCAGGGGGGCCGTTCCTCCCAATCACGCCCCTCCAGGTATCACTGTCACTGCCCACATGTGCATTGAAGTCCCCCAGTAGAATGATGGAGTCTCCAGTTGGAGCACTTTCCAGCACCCCTCCCAGAGACCCCATTAGGGCCAGGTACGCCGCACTGCCGTTTGGCCCGTAGGCACATACGACAGTGAGAGACCTATCCCCTACCCGAAGGCACAGGGAAGCAACCCTTTCATTCACTGGGTTGAACTCCAACACATGGCAGCTGAGCTGGGGGGCTATAAGCAAACCCACTCCAACCCGCCGCCTCTCACCATGGGCAACTCCAGAATGGTAGAGAGTCCAGCCTCTCTCAAGAAGTGTGGTTCCAGAGCCCAAGCTGTGCGTGGAAGTGAGCCCGACTATCTCTAGCCGGTACCTCTCAACCTCCCGCACAAGCTCAGGCTCTTTCCCCGCCAGCGAGGTGACATTCCATGTCCCTAAGGCCAGCTTCCGTGTCCAGAGATCGGGTCGTCGGGGGCCTAGCCTTCGACTGCTGCCCGATCCACTATGCACCGGCCCCATATGATCCCTCCTGCAGGTGGTGAGCCCACGGGAGGGTGGCCCCACGTCGCTCTTTCGGGCTGAGCCTGGCCGGGCCCCATGGGGGTAGGCCCGGCCACCAGGCGCTCGCATATGAGCCCCAACCCCGGGCCTGGCTCCAGGGTGGGGCCCCGGCTGCGCCATGCCGGGCGACGTCTCGGTCCTTGTTTTAATTAGCCACATATTGGGTTTGTGAACTGCTCTTAGTCTGGCCCGTCACCAAGGACCTGTTTGCCTTGGGAGACCCTACCAGGGGCATATAGCCCCAGACAACATAGCTCCCAGGGTCATTCGGGTACTCAAACCCCTCCACCACGATAAGGTGACAGTTCAAGGAGGGGTATAGTTCAATTCGTTTATACATATTTTAAATTAATATCGTTTGTATGTACTTAGTATAATCATTAAGTGATAGTTGATAGAGACACGATTTCGAGGGAGGACCCGATTTGTGATGACACCTGAGTAACTTTTCTTTATTTATGGATATGACGAGACACACACGGGCGAGTGACATATGTGCGCAGTTTCCCACAAAAAACATCCCGACAGATCTAAAATATAAACACTTATAACAGGCTTACCATAGTGAATCAGGGTAAGGAAAAAAAAACATTTTGGAAGAAGGATTGATGATGTATTGACTCATTATTTAAATTTAGTTAATTTTGAACAAAAACATTTTTAATTATATATTCTATTCTATTCCATCCCATTGTATTCTATTTATTATGACAAAGGACCTCTTGTCAATGTTATGTTTTATTTTGTACTGAGTAATAAGAGTAAGTATAGACACTAGTAGACAGTCAACAAAAAAGACAACAGTAGACAGACAAATATCCAAAGACAAAAGCGCTGTACACTACCAGTCAGTGTTGTAGTACTCGGACTCGAGACCATATTTTCGTACTCTCGACCACTACACTTCAGTGGTCTTGGTCTTGTCATGGACTCGTGTGCATTTGGACTTGGTATTGACTCGTACTCAAACACATTAGGAATTGGACTTATTCCCGAGTCCACTCGAGTCCCATTCAAAAAATTTCATGATTATTACTGTATGTTAATAATTAGCTTGATTGACACGTCCAATGATTGGTGACTTTCTTGTGTGAAACTACTCATGTTTTGAGACTAACGTTAGTGCATAGACTCCCATCAGCTTCTCTTCCACACCCGTGACCCGCCCGCTCTCGCTTCTGTTTTACGCTGTGTCCACCTGCCATCCACCTGTACTGATCCCGCTTTCCAGAAAGTCACATCGCTACATTATCTCAACTGTGTCATTTTAATATATTTACTGTTTACAAAGTAGGACAAAAATGTCACAGAGAAAACCAAATCTTGTTTAATTAAATAATAAAATGAATACAGATACGATGTCAGATGACAGTCTCAACACTGAGCATCTCCCCCCAAAAATGTTTGACAGAAGGCCGCCCACCCTCTCTCCCTCCGGCACATTCACATTGCTTTAAAAAGGCAGCAATTTTTCTGCAGTCACTCTGTGCACGCCCTCCATAATTAAAAAATGTAATAAGTTCTAATTTTGTTTGTGGATTTTCTCTGGTCTCGGTCTCGACTCGGACTCAACCCTCTCTGAACTCGGTCTCGACTACAACACTGCTACCAGTCAAATGTTTGGACACATCCACGACTTCTTTATGATACATTTTTACATTTAAGAATAATGAAAACTCTGAAGTACCACAAATGGAGTCTTGGAATGATGTAGTGACCAACTCATATCTTATATTTAAACTCTGCTCACTCTGTACATTTTGTCTATTTTGTCCCATAGGATGGATTCAGAGGAGTGGAGTCAGTGGCAGAGTGAGTTCAGAGGGCAGATCAGGGCCTTGCGACACTGGCTCAAGACCATGGAGATGAGACTCCCTCCACTGGATCCTGCTGTGAGTTTCTCACATACTGCTTGGGTCAAGAACATCTGAGAACACTTCTGAAAGTGCTTCTATTTTGAATTATTTTCTAATGAGAAAACATAAAACATGATCAGTGTCACTCATTAACTGTAACAACCTAGATCTTGTTCACAACATTTCTGAAAATTCTAAAAATGTCTGTTTATGTCCACCATTTACACATAACTTACTGTACATTTCATGGCCATTATTTCATTCTCTTCTGTTACTCGTTATACAACAGCTTTATTTGAATACTGAATAAGCTCAAGTTTCTTTTGTGCTACTATTGAGACCGTTTTAACCGACTCCACCCAGGGTTTTCATCCTTTTGTCTTGTGAAGTATAACATCTCATTTCTCATGACATCATACTGTACGGAGATGTACAGTATTTTTTGGTGGAGAGACATTTATGCCATGCTGCCTATGCTTTTAGATTCGAGACTACAAATCCTTATTTATATCTAACACTAAAATAACTAAAAAAGAAAATGTAAGAATGTGAATATATAAGACCCAGTGATTTTATTTTATTTTATTTTATTTTAGATGTATGAAATTTTCTTAGAACATAGTGAAAACATGAAAGCTTGTTTCCGTCACCAAATAAAAAAATAAAACGGTAACTTATTTCTCATAATTCTGACTTTTTTGTCGCAATTGCTAATTTACAGTATATCTAACAATTCTGTCTTTTTTCTTGCAGTTTATATCAAAATTCTGAGAAAAAAGTCAGAATTGCAAGTTATAAACCAGCAATTGCGAGAAATAAAGTCAGAATTTCGAAATATAAACTCGCAATTGCAAGAAAAAAGGGAAAAAAATTCTCACAATTGCGAGTTTATCTAACAATTCTGGCATTTTCTCGCAATTCTGAGTTAACAGTATATCTGACAATTCTGATATAATGATTCTGTGAAAAAAGTCAGGGTCATGGGTGGCTAAGGCTCATTGATACACGTGGGGAGCGAAGGCTAGCCCGTGTGGTCCAATCCATAAGAAGAACATAAGAAGTTAATGCTGGTTCTGATAGAAAGGTGTCAGAATACACAGTGCATCTCAGTTTGTTGAGTATGAGGCTGCATAGCTGCAGACCAGTCAGGGTGCCCATGCTGACCCCTGTCCACCACCGAAAGAGCCAACAGTGGGCACGTGAGCATCAGAACTGGACCACAGAGCAACAGAAGAAGGTGGCCTAGTCTGATGAATCACGTTTTCTTTTACATCACGTGGATGGCCGGGTGCGTGGCTTTCCTGGGGAACACATGGCACCAAGATGCACTATGGGAAGAAGGCAAGCCGGCGGATGCAGTGTAATGCTTTGGGCAATGTTCTGCTGGGAAACCTTGGGTCCTGCCATCCATGTGGAAGTTACTTTGACACGTACCACCTACCTAAGCGTTGTTGCAGACCATGTACACCCTTTCATGGAAACGGTATTCCCTGGTGGCTGTGGCTCTTTCAGCAGGATAATGCGCCCTGCCACAAAGCACAAATGGTTCAGGAATGGTTTGAGGAGCACAACAACGAGTTTGAGGTGTTGACTTGGCCTCCAAATTCCCCAGATCCAATCCAATCGAGCATCTGTGGGATGTGCTGAACAAACAAGTCTGATCCTTGGAGGCCCCACCTGAAGTTACAGGACTTAAAGGATCTGCTGCTAACATCTTGGTACCAGATACCACAGCACACTTTCAGGGTTCTAGTGGAGTCCATGCCTCGATGGGTCAGGGCTATATATATCTCACAATTTTTTTTTTATTCCAGGACAACAACAATCTTCCATATATACTGTAACATGACCACCTGCAAAAAATACAAATAAAAACATGAATGTTATTCCTGAGGACATCCGGAATATGGCAGGCCTCTTTGTTCAGTGGTAATTGAGTGGGCAGGGGCCTTTTTTGATGAAAAAATCTCTGTGATGAGAATAAAGCTGATCAAAGGTGGCAATCTGAGGCTTGTAACACTCTGTCCCCATGGTGCCCGGGTAAGCATCCCTATCGAATATGCTCAAAGAATATGCTTGAGCTATAGCCATAAATCCCAAATCCCTAGAGGGCCGGCCTACAAGAGGAGAGAGAGAGAGAGAGAGAGAGAGAGAGAGAGAGAGAGAGAGAGAGAGAGTGAGGTGCAGCTCCTCAGAGGAGAGGTCTTTTGTGTTAAGGCTGGTTGAGGAGAGTGGGGTGCAGGTTTGTGTTGGGGCCCCGTGCACACATGAGAGAGCACTCTGAAAGCACATTAGACTCAGATGAGACGGTGACGAACTGGAGAAAAACACAGGATCTTACAGTGGGAGTTCTCTTATCTTTCGACAAAAGAAAAGTTGTAACACTCGTCTCCCTGTTTTATCTCTTCACTGTCTCACTCACATCAACAGTAATTGAGACGTCCACTGCCATTCCTCATGGCCTATTTTTATACTTACTGTCTACAGAGTAATAAACGCTCCCTTCTTGCCCCTTCAAACATTGCTGCCATGATGCTAAGCTGGTTGCCAGGGTGTTGCTATGCAGTTGCCAAGGTGTTCTGATTGGGTTTTAGCATGTTTCTATGCGACTGCTGAGTTGTTCTGTGTGGCTGTTTACTGGCTCAAGTCTCTGTGATCTTCTGGTCTGTAGATATGGCTTGTGTTCCTCCTTCAGTGTAAGTTATGGGATTGTTGCACTATGTTGTTGGGATTTTCACCTGTTTTACTTTGCACTTATTATCACTTATTAAATCACTTATTAAACTAACAGCACATCTCTCCTCAATAAGACACATGATTTAAGGAATCATTCATGTCTGGATCACAAATGCTGCCTAATGGGTAACATACTAACCCTAGGTTTTAGCTGTCGGTATGAGTATGAGTAATAACGATTCTGAGATGTATAAATGTGAAGAATCTTTGGTTACACTTTATTTTTACGTTTATTTAAACGTTCTCAGTAACTATGCTATTACATGTCAACTAGAGTATTAGTAGACTGTTGACACAATTAATAACACAATTATTAATCAGAGTAATGCAAATAATCAAACAAACAAATAAAAAAATTTAAAATTTGAGAGGCAGCTTGTTTGCTGAAGAACTTTACAATGAAAGTTTTAGTTTATCACCTGAGTACATGACAGGCGGAAGAGCATAACCAGTTCAGGTAACCAGTTACTCAAATTTAATTACCAAAACTTTATTCTCAGTTTTGGTTTTTGGCTAAATTTAAAAATATATATATTTTGGTGTTTTGGTTGCATCCCCTTTATCACTTGGTTTGATTCTTGCCCAGGGCCTCATTCATTGCTTCCTGCTAACGCTAAAGTCTTTGTGTGTCTGTGTCTCTCTTTATCCTGAGCCTGTGGCTAACTCTGCATCTCAAATGAGCCTTGCACACATAACCTGCAAACAGAGCCGTGATGGAGCAGGGTGAAGGGTTACAGCACAGCGTGGTCTCCTTTTTCTAGTCCATACCCTTAATGACAGTGAGCTAACATCAGCTCCCCTTCTCCTCTGAGAAACACACTGGCTCATCTAACTTACGAAGGCAGAGCACTCTTTTACTTGCATAATGCAGGTTGATTGAAATTTGCAGTTTATGTTGCAGTGAATTGATTGTTGTAAACTGACTACATAAACCGGTACTTTGGACAAGTGCACAAGTTATGTTAACATTCATACACATCTGAAAGGAAATTTGTAACACTTTATAATATGGCCCCATTAGTTAACGTTAGTAAATGCATTAACTAACATTAACTAACAATGAGCAATACATTTGTTATTTATTCATCTTTGTTAATATTAGCCAATAAATATACAACTCCATTATATAATATTAACAGATGCAACTTTTAATTAAAATTTTACGACTTTCAGTTACAAGTATAAATAAATGTCAGATTAATACATTATTTTAAAGTATATTCCATTCTTAGTTTGATTTAACTAATGTAGTTAAATACAGTTCTGTTATGAAATGCTAGATGGCGCAGGCTGATAGATCATTAACTCAGTCAGCTTGCAGTCACATCATTCTCAATAGGGCACATCTGATTGGTTCCTGCTGTATCAGTAGCCAATGAGCTCACTACTCAACCTTCAAATACTGGTCAGCATTTGCTGTAGCAGTTTCAGCACGCTTTCAGAAACCCTACACCTTCCCTAGCTCCACCTGTATTGATCTGCTAGGGGTAATTCATGTATGCTATATTGTACAGCAGCAGCATGTCTAACTTGCTCACAGCAGCGTCGTGTATGTATTGACAGTAGCAAGTCCCGTACTTGCTCTGCAGCAGCAGCAACAGCAATAACAGCAGCAGTGTAGCAGATCTATTTTAGCGAGTACGTGGAGTGGGTGCTGGTGAACTGCGATTCACCAGCCCCTCGAGTCCAGCCTGCCATCACCCAGCTGCACGGACCATTTGCCAGAGCCCACCGCAGACGGAGGAAATGTGCCTGCCACGAGGAATGAGCCAGAGGCGACAAAGAGGATCCGTGCTTGACATTGTCCCAGAGCCTGAGCCTCGACGATCGTCAGACCAGGAGTGTGAGCCAGAAACACTGTGCATCATCATGAGAGTCCTCGTAGAGTTTGTTTATGGAGTGGAGCCTCACCCACACTCCTGGTGCAGAGGGTGAGCTGCATCAGGACTGTATTTCGTTGTTTTGATGAGGATGTTTTTGAAGAGGATGATCCCCTGGCCCGCTGATTCCTCCTAGCAATGTTCTTCCTGTATCTCCACTGTTCCCGCCCAGCTTCAAGTCTCCTGCGTCTCCAAGGATCCCTCCCAGCCTCCCTCTTCCACCTCCTCTTCAAATTCCAGCCAGTCTCCCGTCAGCCCCTCGGCTCCTCCTCTACCACCCCTCTGTTGTATGGATCCACCTCGAGCCAGCTGTTTTGATTCCCTGGCTCCACCTCCAACCTCTGATCCTGTCACTCCACCTCAGCCTGTCATCCAGACTATTCTGGCTTGGCTCCTCCCTCCCTCCCTCCCTCCCTCCTTCCCTCGGCACCACCTAGGACCATCAGGCTTGTAGCTTCACTGGGCTCCCGCAACCCTCCAGCTTCATCTTGGTTGGACGTCGCCTCGCCTATGCCATGGACTATGCGAGACATCTACTGAGCATCGTCTCTCCGCCCCTATGGCTAAGTCTGGCCCTCCGGTACACTGGTTCTACTTTGGGCGGTCATTGCTATGACTCCGTCCCCATGCATCATCCATATGGCCTCGCCGAGGAGTTTTCCACCATGGCTCCTCCTTCCCTCCTCTCCGCCATGGGGCATCATCCTGGCTGGACTCTGGTTTTCCACTGGACTCCTCCTGCTCCTGTCTCCACCCTGGTTCCTCCCACCATCTTCGCCACCTTGGTCTTGTCTCCCCTCATCATCCCTGGCTCCCTATGTTCTGCCGGCACTGCGTCCTCCTCCAGAGTCCCTATCCTCCCTCCTTAGATGGACTCTTTACGGTGTGAGAACATGCCTTCCGGGAGGGGGCGCTACTGTTACAGTTATGTTCTGTTTTGGCCATGTTTCTTTGTGTTTGGGTTTTGTCTTCCTTAATTTCCTGTTTGACCTAGTTTTCAGTTTTTCGATTAGTCATTCAATTCACCAGTTGTCTTGTTAATTATCTCATTAGTTCCTGTCTATTCCTTTGTCTGTTCCCGTCTATGTTAATATGGTTGTGATTCAGTTTCTCTGAGTATTCCTTTAGAGTGAGTTTGAATTAAATACTGTTTCTGTGATTTTCTCGTCTTTGTGCATTTTATACTACAACCATATCATCACAGTACTGACTTTGTTAGTAGCTTGAAGCTTATTACCTTTTCAAAAGGTTAGCATTACTTTAATCTTACTCACTACTTTAAATAAATGTCAAACATTCTTTCTGTCACCTTCTTTTGTCACCACATGGTTTTGATCCCCTATGATAGTTTAATTTCCAATATCCCACCAGGGAAGCTCTACACACTGAGCCAGTCATCATCAGTCTGTTTTGGGAAGTGACCGTTCTGGTGACACATCACTGTGTTTGTGGAATGGCACTTTGATTTTGCTGCCCAAAGAGATCCTTCTGTAGCTTTCCATTGATCATCAGGCTCACGGACAGCCTCACCAACAGGGTGTGATATGTCCACTGAGGTGCTAATTATATACTGGAGGAGCCATTGTGTGTTATTTGATTTGAAAGCAGGAACGGTGGGGGAGGAGAACATGTCTGTAGGATTAATCCACTTTAGGGCTCTCTGGGTATTTACACACAGGGGACCTGTGATCAAATTTGGCCACATCTGCAACCCATTTGGCATTACGCTGATTCATCTGCTACTCTACATACAAGCCTCATTCATTTCACATGTGCAGCAGTCTGCCAGGCAGACAATAGATCTTAGGTGAATTATTACTCATATCAGAGCTTTTTATATAGTCTTTATAGTCCATTGTGCACAATAGGCTATATGCAACATAGCATGTGAACTGCATGTATTTGTTTGTAGATTGTAAGACTGACATTGCCATAGGAGTGAATAACTTATATACAGTCAACTCCCTGACCAATGTTGATTCACACACTGGGTAAACGATATGGTCAATGAGAGGACAATTAGATTTTCCCTTTGAGTGATCAGGGAGCCTGGATCAGGTGTCTCTGTCAGATTGGTATATAATGGCAGTACAGCAGTGCCAAGTGTGGACACGACACTGACGTCACTCTCTCTTTGATTCTTTCTCATAATTACTACATTGGAATTATCTGTTCACATAGATCAGTAATGGATATATCAAAACAATCTCATGGCAATTTGTAACTATGTAGTACGATATGCTTATGCCCCAGTGATGGGTACGTTTAGGGGTGGGGTTAGGGGTGGACCTTAATGCTTACTGTGGCGAGGTGAGGGACCGTGAGAGCGGGCCAGTGGCGAATGATGATGAGAATGACAGCTGTGCACCACACCGGTCTCGTCTCATGGAGGAGTGACGGGAGTATAAAAGGAGGAGCGACGACAGTGTAAGACGAGAGAGGACCAGGCCTGGACTTTATGTTGCATTTTGTTTTGTATGTAGGCGGCAGTCGTCCGTGAGGGGCTGCCGCCGTCATTGTATTTTGTTTGTTTATTTTTGATTAAAGTTTTTAAATGTTTGCTGGTTACCGCCTCCTTCTTCCCTGATCTTTGAACTACTTTACATTGGTGCCGAAACCCAGGAGGAAGGAGGGACATGCTGTCGGAGAGCCCTCGCTGCTGAGGGGGATCGCGGTGCTGAGGAGTTCGGGCAGCGCGGATGAAGGAAGACCGCGAGTGGCTGCCCGAGGCGGTGGTGCTGGAGCAAGTAAAGATCAGGGAAGAAGGAGGCGGGAACCGGTGAACATTTAAAAACTTTAATCAAAAATAAACAAACAAAATACAATGACGGCGGCAGCCCCTCACGGACAACTGCCGCCTATAACCAAAGTTACATACTTGATAATTAAGCAGAGACAAAATTTGCAGAATCAGAGAGGAAAGAACAGACTATACACTACCGTTCAAAAGTTTGCAGTCGATACGATTTTTTAAAATGTTTTTGGTGTCTTTTTTATGCTCATCAAGGCTGGTATTGATCAAAAATACAATGTGAAATATTATATTATTATTATATTATATTATTATATTATTATTTTAAATCTATTTGATTATATTTTAAAATATAATTTATTCCTGTGATCAAAGCTGAATTTATCATCATTACTCCAGTCTTCAGTGTCACATGATCCTTCAGAAATCATTCTGATATGATGATTTGCTGCTTAAGAAACATTTCTGATTATTATCAATGTTGACATTTTTGTGCAAACCATGATTTTTCAGGATTCTTTGATGAATGGAAAGTTCACAAGAACAGCAACTTTTTCAAATAGAAATCTTATAATCATAAATATTGTGATGTCATGCATGTCTAATGTTATTTCTAAAATATAAAATAAGTTGTGTACTGATGAAAAAGCAACAAAGAAAAACTTCAGGCCAGGAATGCAGGAATCCCTTGCTACCCAACAATTTCCTACCTAAATCTGATCTAGAATGAACATTCTTGCCATGTGAATTCACATACACCACAAAAAGAATGGTCTGTTTAAGGACCATAACTCAGGACAGACATTGATGTCCTGTCTCTGTTTAAGAGCCTGGTCAGGTTAAACATCTTGACCTCGTGGGATCACACCACTGAATTCCCTTTCCCAGGACAGTCAGGGTGGCAGGCATTGTTGCTTCTCTTTTTTTCTTCGTCTCCTCCTTTTGTCTGTTTTATTTTGCTGGCTGTCTCAATAGGGGGGATGGGCCGGGGTTAATAATTTAAGTGCTGTGGTTAGTGTAGTGGCCGTGTCATCCCCTCTTCTGCAGGTCCCTTCTGAATTACAGAGAAGCATTCATCATCATAAAGTGGATGTGTGCACTCTGCCGCTCTTCGGCGAGCTTTCCTCTTCATTTTCTGCTCTTCCCCATTCCACTTCCCTGTTCTGTGCCTCCCGCTTCAGTCTGGTGGGCGTGGTTCTCCTGCTAACGTGGGTGGTGTCCACTCCGATGACCCACACCGTACCGTCGCCCCAGCAAGGTCAAGATTCTCAAAGACTCACATTCTTACACTCACTGTATTCTGTGATCATTTACACTGCCTGGGGTCAGGAAATGGAGCAAGACAATAACCCATTTACACCTACACCAACCCTCAGTGCTATAATACCTGATACTAGCAGACCAAGTCCCTTCTCTGTTTAGCATTATCCAGATTATTATCTATGGTGTAGAAACCATTGTAACTCAGTGGCAGGATATTAGCAACTTGCCTCTTTCCTTTATAAAATAACTTTATAGAACAATTAAAAATAGACTAGTTTTGTTATAGATACTTTTATAATACAGCAGTGTTATTTTAGAATTATTTATATAGTACTTGTGATGTTCTGTTTTATCATGGTGTTTTGGTTTTCCTATTTGCCTGTCTGCCAGCCTGCCTGTGTTCCCCATTAGGATGCTTCTCATTTCTAATTTGTGCATCCTCATTTCCTTTCCTTGCATCTCAGCTCCACCCCCCTTAGGATGCAAGGGAAGGCTGCAAGGAAAGAAAATGAGGAATCGAAGGAAAGCTTATTTGGATGTTGAGATGTTCTTGATCACTCGAGAGTCACTTCACGGTATCAGCATGTTAAGATTTGGTTATTTAAGAAATTATTGATAAATAATAATAGAGCAAGATGTATTTAAGCTGCAAAGGAAAAGCATAAATTAAAATTATTGTGACAGATGTCGAGATGTGAAGGGGGAGGAGAATTTATTCCTGCATCAGGTTTCTCAACAAGAACATAGGATACACCTGTGTATCCTCACTAATAGCTCCCCTGGAAGCTTCCTCACTCCTCATTCCTCGCCTCCTCATGGTGCAATTAGAGAGTTAAGATGTCCTTCAAGATGGCTTTCTTTGATCGGTTTCCGGGTCACAGGCTGGAGGATGGAGGAGCGAGGAAGCATCAATTTGAGTACTGAGAAGCACCCTTAGGGTGCGTCTCAATCAGCTCCCTAGTTCAGTAGTCAGGGCACTGATCAGCAAGTCAGCCATTTTAAGGGCTGTCTCAATCGCAGAATCCTTCCAGTGCACTGAAACATTCCCTCCTTAAAAAGTCCCACAATGCACCGCAAAACCCAGGGTGCATCAGTGCTCACTATGTTCCCTTAACAGAAGTTCTGAAGTGCGAAACTCACTACACAAAACGACCGATAATGACACGCAATGTATGTTTTTAAAAATAGAAAGCATTATTTTATTATATTTCAGGATAAACATACATCGTTAGACAGGTCATGAACACAACCTAGCTTACATTTATAATTTATTTATGTCTGAAATGTTGCACGTATATTTAACAAGCAAAGTATTTATCATAAATTCAAATAACATTACAAGTAATGTCAGAAAGATATCAGCTCTGCTGTTGTTCATAAATACCAACAGTGATGTTGTACAATGAGGACATTGTCACGTCGCCGGAAATAGAGTCATCAATGTCCCAATGTGTAGTGAGCCAGCGTCTTTTACTGTCCTTTCCAGAGCCTGAACTCATGTACACGATATACTGATTCACGAGCTCAGGAGCTAGGGAACTGATTGAAACGCACCCTTAGTTTCCATAGTTCCTAATTTATCCCGCACCTGTTTCTCTTCAGTTCATTACCACTCCTTGAGTATTTAAGTCCTTAGTTTTGTGTTCCGTGTCGTGATTGTGAAATATTTCTGAAATATAAGTGTTCCTTTTGGATTTATTCCTTAAAGATTATATTAAGATATTTTCTCTATGTCAGCTTTATTTCAATTAACAAAAGATTTTCGGTTTTGTTAACAATATCAACACTGTAGTACAGTTGCCTCAGGATGTGTACATTTTTAATCAGCTGGGGTTTTGGTGAGTTTTAGTAAATATATGAATCAGTTCTCAGTTTTGTGTGATGGGTAGGATTAGGGGTAGAGTTAGGTGTGTGTGTGTGTGTGTGTGTGTGTGTGTGTGTGTGTGTGTTCTATTGCGATGACATCATGCATTCTGAAGTGTGGTTTAAGTGTCCAAATATGTTTTGAGGGCACAGTATGTAAACTGACAATGGCATCACAAGGACTTTTCTCTCCCACATCATAGTTTCCTGTTCTATTGAGCAACTGAGCCTTTTTTGTGTTAGCTGTGAGATGAAGGATAAGGCAAAGTCACAGTGCAGGTGTTGGGTAGAGTCTTTTTGTGTGGCAAAAGAATGAGTGAATTGTGTGTTTGGTACACACCTGAGTCTCTTCCCCCTCCCCGTCCTCCTCATTGCACCTGCTATACACACCTGTCCTCACTCTCCCTCTCTTCCCCCGTGGGAACCAATCAGACGAATTATTTGAGATCTGACACCTAGACATAGTGGCGATAGGAGCTTCTATTCTCAAGCAGCAATGGAGCAGAAAGTGGAGATTCAGCATCATGAAACTCTTGACGAGTCCTCCACTCTATTGGTTTCTTTGCTCTTCTCTGTTTGTTTGGCAATTTCATGACTAAAAGTGACTTGAAAAGTAATCAGAGATGTCTTACAGTAATTAGTTGTCTTTGTAGTTGTGGCGGGGGCTTTGAATAGTCATGGGGGTTTTGTGTGCGGGATGGTTGGCTCCTTTTGTAGCCTGCCTCGGTCTGCCCTGCACTTGCTGCAGAGAGGGAGGGAAAAACGAGAGCGAGGGGCTGGAGGCAGCTGTCACTTAACATGTGAATGTTCGGGAGCAGCCTGGGGGTCTTTAGAAAGCTTTTTTATCCACCTCGTTTTCATTAGAAGCTGAGTTTGTGAGCCAAAAGAGGAGCTGGGGGAGGGGCTAGCACTGGGAGGGAAAGAGGGAGGTGAGGGGACTGCTCCTCTGTCTAAATGTCTGGCACAAGAGTTCACACAACAGGCTGCCGACTTACGGACCTGCCTTAACTCTACCAAAATCACCAGATGGGACATATGTAGTATTCTGGACCTTGAAACAGCATTTAAGGAACTTTCTTACCAGCTGAATGTCCCATCGGTTGCCTCAGCAAGGAATTCCTCTATCGGAGTGTGCACAACAAAGGCAAGAGAGAGAGAATACCACTGACGGGAGGGGGCAGCCGGAGGGAAAGAGGGACATTGTTTGCTTGTGGCTGTGGGCGACGGAAAAGCATGGGTCATCTTGCATAAAGTGTGTGTGTTTAAACCGGGATTTGTGAGTAAGTGAGGTCCTGTTTGAGCAAGTGAATGTGAAGGTTTCGCATGTTTATACGTCGCTCCCGCTGGAAAGGAAGGCCTCTCAAAGGATGCTGAGAGAAGACAGGTTTTTTGTTCTCCTGTTTGAATGATGACGGAGGAACTTGTGGAATTGTTCGGTTAGCCGTTTGTCCTGCTCTATGCACAGGGGTAAGTATGCACCACCGAGACCCCAACCGCCACAACCGCCACCGCTTTCAGCTCATGGTGGGCTCATTCAAACTTTCTCACTGAAACCGCCAGCTGCTTTGGATGCAGGGGAACAGTGATGCTATCTGAGTCTCTTGAATTTCACTGAAAGGGATTTTGGCACAAATGTGGTATGGATAGAAACAGCTTGCAAGGATTTGGGTGTAATTGGTTGATTTGCTGCTGATTGTGACTGTCGCTACTGTACTGTAAGTATCTTTTTTTTTATATTATTAGTGCATTCATGTGACATTCATTGGCAATTACCAAAACCCTATACTAAAGTTAAATAAAAACAAATATCACTTTTTTATTAATCCATTACATTTTTGTAGTATAAACTTTTAGATTCTAGATCACAATTTGGTAGCACTTTATTTTACAGTCCTGTTCTACATGTGCATACTATGTACTTATTATAGTAATTATAAATGGGTAATAACTAGGTACTAAACCTAACCTTAACCCATATATTTACCTTATATTAATCAGTAATTCCTCAGGTAAGTACACATAAATGCATGCACTGTAAAATAGTGCAACCAATCAATTCGACTAAAAACAGACTAAAACATATTTTGTATTTATGCATTTACTTTGTATTTATGAATTATCATCAAACGCTCTTATCGTTCTAGTGGGTGGCCATATGGCTCTCCTCGTTAATTAGAGAGACCATTATCACGATGAGATAATTATCATTATCTCACCTAGACAGAGCGCTCATTTATGATTATTAGGATATCCGTGAAAACACATAAGTACACCCCAAGAGAGCCAACACTCTCACTGCTCTGGATACGAGTTAATCCACCAGCAGAACGTGGCATGACACCAGTATACACCGTCTGTCTGCCATATTGAGGTCAGATTAGGAAAGGGTATCGTCAGGGTGCTCTCTGACAGCACCCACACCCATTGGTTTAATAGGTAAAGTGGAGCTTTTCTTTATTTATTTAACATATCATTAATTAGAATCTTTCAGTTTGAGTGTGACTTAATTAATCTTGCTTTATGGATTGTTGAAACACAAAGCTGTCCATCACAGGGGTTAATCTAGCTCACTGGGAGGCCAGTCTGTGACTGTGGCCTCATAAATCAATATCAAGAGGCGACATGGGGTGGTCTTAAATCAAAGACTACATCAGAGTTAGGTTAAGTGGGAGGTTGGTTCAGATAAGCCTTGATGTACATGCAAAGGAAAATCATTTATCACAAGCTTTAGATTACTTTCATTCACTCAGGCATTGACCTGGCACTGGTCACCATCGTACTGTATGGTTTGTTTTGAAGGTATGCTGCAAAGTTTAACCAGCAAGACTTCCATGGTTAAACAGCATCACCAGAAAAAAAAAAAAAAAAAAAACTTACTGGCCTTTTGAGCACACAGGGAATTGCCTCATTTAGATGTTAAAAAAGTGGCATTGAAATGTACAGCACTGAGGTGTAGAATGTTGTGTCACCTCCAACTCCACTGAAACAGCATTACAGGTGTTAGACACCATGCCACAATGCTTGTAAATCTTTATATTCAAATGGCTGTGGTGTCACTGCTCTTACATCAATCACTATTTCTACTTTCCCTCCCATCCTCGTGTAAACCATCAAGGCTGGGCATGAGATGGATGGAGTGAGTTAATATAATTAAAGTTAATCTGAAGAAGAGCACTTGTCAATGGTGATATTGTTCATATTGACTGCATATAGATTTTATGGCTTTATGTGCTCATGCTTATGAAGAAAAATGGGTAACACTTTAGAATACTGTTCCGTCTTTAATTAATAACCTCACAGGAACAAATGAGTAACGCATTATTAACATTTTCATATTAACTAATAAGAAACTCTGATTAACAAATTAGTAAGTAATAGCACTCCACTGAATGAGGTAGTTCACTATTAGCTAATCAATAAATACTATTGTTTATAGAGGACTACTAAGATATATACTACTATATACAGGTACATAATTCATGTGAATAATGCATAATATATCATTTTATGAAGTGAGTATCATGGTAACCTACACTCAAAAAAAATTCTGGGTTAAAAACAACCCAAGTTGGGTTGAAAATGGACTAACTCAGCGATTGGGTTGTTTTAACCCAGTGGTTGGTTTTTAACCCAGCGATTAGGTTGTTTTAAGCAAACATTTAACCCAACCGCTGGGTTAAAACAACCCATTTACTGGGTTAAAGCAACCTAATCGCTGGGTTAGTCAATTTTCAGCCCAACTTGGGTTGTTTTTAACCCAGCATTTTTTAGAGTGTAAGCTTTTGAGGTTTTTGTAAGGTTTTAGATAGTAATGAGTGTTACCAAATCCATCAGAGGGAATTAATACCCCAAAAACCTTACAAAAACATTACATGCTTGCAATGACTTAAGTCATTATTAGAGAGTTATCATGCTTTTCACACACTGATCCAAATAACTCCAAGATCCAAGTAATTCCTTTAGAAGGATGTAGTAACACTTGAATCATTACTAGTCATTGCCATGATCTTCACTTCAGAACAATTATATATTATGCATTATTCGCATTAATTATGAACCTGTATATAGTAGTCCTCTGGGATGTATGAAAACTGATTAGCTAACAGTGAACTCCCACATTCAACTGAGCACTATTAATAACAAATTTGTTCATCAGAGTTTCTTGTTAGTTAATAGTAGTATCTTAATTGTTTAGCTCAATCAATTTTTACTCCCAATATTTTTTATTGGTATTTAACAAGACAAAACATAACTATGGAAGCTTGTTTCTGGCAATTAATAAAAAAATTAAAAAGCGACTTTTTATCTCACAGTTCTGACTTTTTTTCTCTGAACTGTGTGATATAAACTCGCAATTGTGAGTTATTAAGTCAGAATTGCGAGAAAAATGTAAGATGTAAGATATAAACTCGCAATTCTAACTTTTTTCTCGCAATTATGAGTTTATATCTCGCAGTTCAGGCTTTATAACATGCAATTGTAAGTTTTTGTCTCACAATTGTGAGAAAAAAGTCAGAATTGCGAGATAAAACCTTTTTTTTATTTTTTTATTCAGTGGCGAAACAAGCTTCCATACATAACTGTACATTCATTGAATAATAAAAAAAAAGACAGATCGTCTCAAATTAAATCCCTCCTCCCAGCTCTCCCTCCCCCATTCAACCTTCCAAATGAACATAAACTCAGTTACTCACAGCCTGCATTCAGAGTAGGGGAAGAGGTAAAGGAATAATGCTCAATTAATTTTTATTCTATGTCCAGAGCATCAGACTTGTCATTACAGTATTTCCTGTCACGTATTAGCAATGTCAATTCACACATTATACAAGTTAATCCACCCTGCTAGAATGCGGGCTGATACTAAGTCTTCTGCTCCAGTGATCTAGAAACACTGAGTCTGTCTGGTGTCTGGAGCCAGTTCCCTCAGCACCCGTCACTAGCATGCAGTGAACCACGATGACCTGGACTGACCCAGATCACCTGTGCCAATTAACATTCATTCTTATCTGCACTCAGTAGAGCTCTGTATTACCTACACAAACAAAACTGTCCGGCTTATTCTGCCTTGAACGTCCAGCACAAAGGTCAAAATGTCATTGCATTCTTTATTTGTTTTAAATTAACAAAATTTAAGTAATGAGCAAGTACATCATAAAATTCATCTTCCAAACCGTGTTTTTGCCTTACCCTAAATCACTCTGGTAAGCCTATAATAATTATTTATATTTTAGAGTTGTTGGGACATATTTCTAGAGAAACTGTATACGTTGTGTGTGTTTACGTCATACCCCGTAAGTAAAAGAAAGAGGGTCAAACTACTACTATATACAGTGGAAGTAGCGTGAAGCCACAACTGATCCTCGAACCGAAAAAGAATTTGTAAGCAAAAAAAAAGCAACAGTGTCGTAATAAATCACAAATCAACACAGTTTGCATACCATCACATTTACTGTGCACTGTCTAGGTTCACAAAACAATGGGTCTCATTCACTAATAATTGTGTAGGCTACACAATTCGTATTTATACACACATTTGAACTTCTCACGAAAGCTTTCCACCTTATTCACAACATGTGCATACGCACATGAATTCGGAGTATTCTAAATGAGTGACCCATGCGTGCCCAGGGTAAGTAATTTAGATAAAACACGCCCAAGTGCAAGTACATTCCACACACCCTTTTCTATCAGCAAACATGACGTTCTCTAAAGATGTGTTCTCTACAGAACATCAAGATCCTTGAGCAATGCCAAGAGTGCCATCCTCAAAACGAGTTCAAACGCATTAAACACCTTTTATACAGACATTACAGTCCTCTGATTAGCCAGCTGTACCTACATACGTGTATCTGCGTCTTTATGCAGAGGAAAGCTATAACGCATCTCTTTTACTGAGATGCTACCAAGAGTATGTAATTTTTGCATATGGGTGGTTTCAGTTGTTCCTACATTTTTTTTCGTAATTTAGAAGTTATTGAGGATTTGTGATTTGTTCATGAAAACGTTCGTACACAGATTTCACGCACAAATTTGAAATGAATGAGCATGATATGTCTATTATGTGTCAAATTACAGTTTCCACCATTGCCTGATATTAATAGCAATCATTATGTCTAAAGTCAGCAATGCCAAAATGTAATTTTTAAACCAATTGATTTCACCAAATCAAAACAACAACGGCATATATGCTACTTACCTGCTCATAAGACATAAGTACCGTCTTTCATTATTGGGAGAGTTTTGATGTTGTTAGTGGTATTTGCTGCATCAGATTCATCTGCACGACTCATGCGATGACCAAAACACTGTTCCTCCGCAAATAATTGTAGTTAGAGGGCCAAAAGTTACATAGTATAGCTTCAAAAAAGTTTATTAATTTGTTATTTATAAAATATAAAACAAGTTTTGAACCATTTAGTTTTAATGTTTGTTCTTTTTTTCCTGAGAAAGAGACCATGCTTAATCATATATAGTTTCAAAAGAGATCTTAACTGTGCAGAGACACCAAAGTCTGCAAAGTATACTCAGTCAAATAGTGCCGATAGTGTTTGATGGTGTCTCAGCAGAAATGTCTGTGCAGAGTAGACTGCTTCTGTGCCTATGTGTTCATCCCTGTCCTGCTACGCAGGCATGTGGTCTGTGTCTCCCAGTAAACCGTGAACACGTGCACTAAAAAAACACTGTTCATTCTTTTGTGGCAATGAAATGAAGCAGCATTTCCATGCCTGTCATATTTGATCAGGAGCTAAATAGTTTCCCAGGGCCATCCCGGGGACAGTCTTGGCAGAGGACAGTGGCTGTGGCTGCCAGGAGAAACCGTGGGTATCCTGGAGGAGACTGCCCTCATAAACAGGCTTGTCACTTGCATTTGTATGGCTAGTACGAGCAATTCTGTGTTCATGTTGTAGTTCTCCAGCAGTAATCTGGCACCTCTTGGTCAGGACAGAGCTTCAGTCAAGTGTTACCCTTTTCGCCGTATAAATAATGATGGTGTTGTTTGTTGGCGTTAAAGTGGTAAAAGACCTTTGTAGGACGGCAAGGAATCTAATTGAGATTTAAACTTTGTGGTCTTTGTCTGAGCTGGATGAACCTGCAGTAGGAAACTGGAAACTAATACCATTTCCTTGAAGGGAAAGAAGTGTTTTGACTGTTTAAGAAGAGCATCTTCTCACTTTGACCTTCCTTGTGTTGTAGGTAGTTTAGGCGACGGCTGTATGTATGACAAAGGGACCCGATTAACCTGTGGGTTGAAGAATCATGGGTAACCTCATTAGCAGACCTAGCTGTTTGGGACAAAAGTCCAAACAAGTTAAGTCAGATGAGAACGTCTTGAAAGAGTGCTACCAGCAACAAAGAGAATGGCCGCTCCCGGAGCCTCATAAAGAAGAGAAAGGGAAAGAGGATGTGGAAGATGTTCTTCGACAAACTCCAACACCGGACAAGCAGAGGAGTTCCCCAGCCCCTACTGTCACCACTACCAGCACTCTTGACAATGCTTGGCGAAGCACTCCGTCCCCAGTAAAAACACCACGAAATGGGTCTTTGCCCAGAAGATCTAATATTCCAGAGTACAGAAGATCCCCCCTGAGTCAGTATGGATCCGTCGACAGAAGAGCCAGCCTGCAAAGAAGGGATTCTGGAAGTCCCTGGTCCTGGAAGCCTCTGAATACTCGAGAGGTTACTGAAGTCACAGAGGTGACAGAGACTATTGTGACAGAGATTGTGGAGGTGACAGAGTATCCTGCTGGGGGGAAAGGAGGTGACCCTATTATCACCAGAACTGTTAGAGTCCTTACTGGAGCTGCTGAGGAACTTGCAGAGGTTATTCAACTTATAATAATGTAAAAAAAAAAATAAGAAAGGTTCTTCATTGAGTCTGTCTTTTATTTTTTTACCATTATTTACCATTTTGGAGTCAATGTATCAACTGTGTTCACCAGTTGTTACTTTTCCAATTAAATACATTGTTATGATTCACAGCTGCAGAGTGATGGTCAGTCAAGTTCAGACCAGGAATCAAGTGTAAATCAATGGAAGGTACAGTTCAATGATCTTTTCTTAAAATTATATTTTCTTTATGAATTTTTGTTGAATTTTGTGCATATTGTTTGATCTTATGTTAAGCATGGCAGAAGTGCTTTGGCTCTGAAAGATGAGTTCAGGGATCCGTTGACATTCCAGCAAAATTTGGAAACACTGATGACTTGGGTCTGTGAGATTGAGGAGCTGACAGCCAATCAAAAACCACCATCCTCAGAGTTCAAGGTAGTGAAAGCCCAACTGCAAGAACAGAAGGTATGTTCAAAAATCAGTTACTGGTATATAAACAAATAAGCAAACAATAAATACATGAATATATATACAAATTAATAGTAAAAATATTTTAAAAGTCTTGTCATAAAATTCCACATCCTTAAACTTTTCTTGGGTTGAGAAGCTTACTGTATAAGTTCATGCTTATGATAAGCCTCTAAATGCCTTTGTGTATATTATAGGAAGGGTGGGAAAAACAAGCCATTCACCTCGTAATTTGAAATAGCCATCTTTGTTAGCTTAGTGAGTGAGGTGAAGCATGCCTGAAAGTCCACAATGCTCCTCTGATATATGATACAAGCATTTACAAAGAAAGAACAAGGTGCATTATAAAGATTGTAGATTTTCAGAAGTAGCATACAAAGCATCTTCAAAGACAAAGTAATGGTTTTGGGATGGAAATATTCTACAACATTGTGTTAGGAAGGTAATTCTGTACATTCCTTCAGTAGTCTGTAGGCCTGCAGAGATCAACACATTTATGTAAACACTTAAAAAGTAAAAAAAAACAAAAAAAATTGTATATGTCCAGAATTTGCCAAAGGGTGTATGGGTGTATGTCCAGTGCTAAGGTACTCTGGGACCAGGATTAAGAATCACTCGCTTGGCTTTGAAGGAAACATTTAATTTTTCCAAACATTTCTTGTCCTGCAGCTCTTACAGCGCCTCCTAGAGGACAGAAGACCCAGTATAGAGACCATGATGCAGGAGGGTCCACACCTGGCAGAAGGGCTTCAGGGAAATGACAGTGAAAAGACCAATGTGCAGCTCTCACAGCTCAAACTCAAGTGGGAGGCTCTACTTCACGGCGCCAACAGCAGGTCAGTCTGGTCCACACTGCATCTTACTTTGGTCCAGAACTACCCACTTAAATGATCGACATATAAAACAACCAACCAGAACATTTTCTTTACATGATGCTTTGGGTGGGTAAATCTGAAATCCGTAATATCCCTGGCATCAGAGAGAATACACAGGTATGCTCGAAAATATGGGTAATATTGCTTGAGACTCTGTGTACATTAGAATCATTGATTTATATACTGTATACTCTCAATGTCAATTAACACTCACAAAATTATGCTTTATTAACAAAGTTTGGGAAGAACACGTTCAGATCTACCAAATCTATCAGCATGAGAGGAGGCCTATACATAACCGGTTCTACCCGACCCATTCCAATCGGGATTCAAACCGGTGTCTCCGGCGTGTGAGGCGGGCACTAACAAAGACACTAAAAACCGCAGCCTATAGTGTCAGTCGCTAGCCTGCCTCTTGAGACCAGGGGGGTGAGGTTTACATGCACAGCTCTTACTGACTGACCTACATTACATTCACCCCCCTAAACCTCACTCCCATCTGGGTCATGGCACAAAATGTAACTGGTCCTACCTGACCTACTCAGAGCGGGACTCGAACCAATGTGGGAAGTGACCACTCTAACAAGGAGGCTAAAGACTGCAGCCTCTAGTGTCAGTCGCCACACTTCTTGAGGCCAGGGGAGTGAGATTTACTCACACAGCTCTTACTGGCTGACGTTACATAAAGCCGCCAGCATTCCTCTATCACTCCATCTCCTCACTCTCAATTGTTCCTATCCCATTCAGGGATATGGGGAGAGTACCAAATTCTGAATTCAGAGCCCTCCCCTTGGACGCTACGCCAAATATGCATACTCTTTACTCTATCTGATTATATGTAAGTGTGAACTCATGAAATAATACTGCCACATATAGAAAGCAGTGAAGGACTGCAAGTTCTTTTGACAGACACAGTATTCTGGAGGTCATTCTGCCAAGGGCTCAGCTATTCCAGGAGAGGACAGACAGACTTCAGCACTGGCTCATATCTGTGGATCAGGACTTAGCTGAGCTCCGCTCTGCCGAGAGAGGGATGCTCCATCTGCAAGAAGCCACAGGACAGGCAAAGGTTAGCAAAACATTGCTAAATGTTTTTATTTTTAATACAGTTGTTGTTGTTTTTTGTCAATGTGGAAGGAAATAACATTTCTCTATCAACTTTTAGGCAGTCATGGAAGAGATCAAATCTAAGAGTGTCGACCTGGGGAAACTTCAACAATGTGCTCATGAGCTCATGGAAACTATTTCAGGTGGTGTTTCCTCCATTTCTACTTTTATTCAATTGAATAAACTACACTTTGTACAATACCCACAAGAACATGTTTCAAACATATTTTGGTCTTTCACATGCTATTGTAAAGAGGAGGAAACCCAGCTGGTGCAGGAGCGGGTAGACAGTCTGCGTATCAGGTACTCGGTGATGAGTCTGGGTAGTGCTGATGTCCTGCAGAGACTGGAGCAGGCTCTAGAGGCATCTAGTCGATGTACCTCCAGTCAGGAAGACCTTCACCTGTGGCTGGGTCGTATTGAGAGAGAGCTGCTGGTTCCTGCTGCCCAGAGTCAGACTGGGGACACAGTCTTGTGTTCTGCTGAGAGGCAGAAGGTAAAAGGCACATAGATAATTGCTTTGTCCTTTAGTTGGCCATGTCATAATCTAATCACATACACAAGATATTGTTCTGGACCGCTGTGGTCAGTGCAATGCAGCATTGTGTGTAGTATTTTAAAGCTAAAGGTAGAGACACACCAAACCGATGCCAAAGAACTAGCGCTGATGAAAGCCGACGGTGTTGTCACCTCACATCGCCTGCGTCAGGGAAAAAAAACAGCACCTGAACACACCAAAAGAACTACAGGCAACTGTCAACTAGCATGTGTGTTCTGCGCCTGCATGTACATGAGATAACTATCTATTTAAGCATATATATTCATCACTCAAAAAGGGAAAGCGAAACTAAGACTGCAGGTATACAAGCCATAAACAAAGCAGCGCTTGCTTACCGTTTGAATGTCAATCACGTCGATCACGTTCTTTATTCCACTCCGCTTATGGTATTATGAAAATATTCATGCAGTGTTGCTCAGGTAAGATGACGTAAAATTATAACAGCCTTCTGTCTGTGCTGGCATGACTTCTTTGCTTGCTTTCATCACTTTTGCTCTTATTCTTGTGCAATGATTCATTCGCTAAGCTGAACAGCCAGTCAGAGTTCTCTCTCTTATTGACGGCCCGATGCCAATTCTTTATGTAAAAAAAAAATAGACGGCTTGCGTTCCAAATGTTCGGAATACACAGTAAGTGGGCTAAGTCGGCCGATGCTCAAAAACGGCTTGGTGTGTCCCTGGCTTAAGGGTAGACAACCAGAATGTGGCTTCCTGAGCAAGGCATCTAAATTCAGGTTGCATGAAGAAGTCACTTTGGATAAGAGCAGCAGCTAAATTAACCTGTTTTTCTTTAATTAGTTGGAACAGGCTGTTGAGAAAGAGTTGGCTTGGTTTAGAGACACCTCACTGGCACTGGAGGAGCTCAGAACTATTAATCTAGACCCAGACGTCATTGCGTCCCAACTCAATGAGCAGAAAGTGAGTTTTAGCACATTTACAAAGTATTTTTTCTGTGTATGCATACCAGAAATGTAAAATTCTTCAAAATGATTCATATGATGTATGTTGTTCTGCAGATACTTGCTGTAGAGATTCTGCAGCATAAGTTTAACATTGAGAAAATGATGAAGATTTTGGAACTCCTGCAGACATACGCTGAGGATGGGGAGACACTGAGACTCCAGGTAAGAGACTGTTCATTCTTATTCACTTTTTAAAGGGAATATCTACTTAAAGACCAACAAAATACTACTCAAAATACTACTCTGTGACATCTATCTTTTTTTTTTTTTTTGGTCTCCAAAGTCATCCCTAGGCACTTTACAGGAGCAGTGTCAGGTCACTACTGCCACTAATTCCCATGTTGTGCTTCAGCTGGAGCATGCTCAGTCGCTCTTGTGTCAGTTCTCAGAGGGCTATGCTGAGGTGTTGCCATGGTTACAGGAAACCAAAGACCTTATTGGCCAGTTTACCCTGAACACCATCAACTACGAGGCTTTCCGAGAACAACAGGACCTCTTACAGGTACTAAACCACTGCATCTTCAGAGCAAGGCATTAACAATAGATGCCCATGTTTGTGCTCACCTGTGCTACAAGTACAAGCTCAAACACATTGGACTATTTCAGAAAATGTACAGTTGTTGTATGGTATACAGTATTCTCTTAAGATTTGAATAGCTCGTTGGTATTTAATAATTCACACAATAATTCAGATCAAATTTGGTTATGGTGCTCCATTACTTCAAAACAGGGCATCAGGGAGTCCATAGCAGAGCATAAGCCGCTGATAGCACGACTGATCATGCTGGCCCAGCGTCTATCAGACCTGAATACAGCGCAGGGACAGGAGTTCTGCCAGAGAGCCAGAGACACTGAAGAGCAGC
This sequence comes from Paracanthobrama guichenoti, assembly GCA_018749465.1. Classification (NCBI taxonomy): domain Eukaryota; kingdom Metazoa; phylum Chordata; class Actinopteri; order Cypriniformes; family Gobionidae; genus Paracanthobrama; species Paracanthobrama guichenoti. The sequence continues at coordinate 7,808,975 of CM031958.1, forward strand.
ATCTGTCCATCAGAGACAGGGTTCGAGAAGCTGCTGGAATTCTGGAGGAGTCTCTACCGCGCTATACACAGGTGATATACCTGTACATGTAGATTTTATGCTAGCTAGACATACATGTAGACTTTTATGTTAGCTACATTTATGCATTTTGGCACCTTTATCCAGAGTGACTTAGATTGCATTCAAGGTATACATATCATTGCTTGCTTTCCCTTCAAACCCATACTTTTTGAGCTACAGGAATGCCATCTTAAGCTAATATAACCTGTTTTCCAGAAGTAATATGTTTTGTGTTGCTAAAGAGGTATAGAAAGACATTATTGCTATTTTAGCCATATAAATGTTAGCTCACTCCTTACACTCTGTATGCCCTTGTCAGCTGAATGAGAGGATGACTCTGATAGGAGAGAGACTGGAGCGTCTGTGTAGTCACCTGCAGGCCTCAGTGGCTCTTCAAGGCCTCACCCCACGAATTCAGGAGCAGCTACAGGACAACAAGCACACACTGTCTGAGCTCTCCAAATTGGATCTGGACCTCAGCAGTGTGAGGACACAGGCTCAGGAGCTCCTGACCAACACAGGGGCTGTTGGGGACAGTTCCATTGGCACAGGTACCTCATCTCCTGGTAATATAATGATGCATATTATAAAGCATCTCATAAGCACTTTTGTTTTAAAAGCATGGTCTGCCTATTAGGGTTAGGAATCATAAATCGATTCCAATTCTGGAATCGGATACTTAAGGTCAGGAATTGGATACTAGTAATAAAATCAAAATTTCAATTCCGCTTATCGATTCATGTGTGCACATTTTAATGTGGTTTCAAACCATTCAAGTGCAAGAAGACGCAAAAGAGAACTCAATTCGGCACACATGCGCTGTTTTCTGTGTTTGGGCGCAGTCAGAATGCACGCACAGAAAGCCACCTCTCCCTATAGTGCACAAATACTGAATTGATTCCCCTTTCGTGCCTTCTTGAGCTTGAAAGGACAAATGCACGCAAAATGATGTCAAAACATCCTTGTAAACACAGTCAGTTATGTCCTAATGTCCTATGTCATGAACGTAAACAGCTGAGAAAGAAAACACATATGTAACAGTACACTGGATCTGTGCATTCTGTCTTAAAGTGACAGCAGCCTAATACTGCCATCTGTGTCATTAATATTAATCAAGGATAAAAGAAAAAGAAAATCAAGAGAATTGATTTTGACTGAATAACTTTTGTAACTTTAATAAGGATTAATGTATATTTTAGCTATAAAAGAAAACTATGCAGTGTTATTTTACATTTGATTTCAATTTCTGAACTGTTCTTTTGTATTTATTTGTGCTATTGCTAATTTGCTTAGTTGTTCTTTAGGCTGCTGATTTTTGTCATGATATTCAGCTGCAACAGATTGTTTTGCAAAATGACAGAATAAATATGTTTGATATCTATGTTTGATTTTTGGAATTGAAACCATAAATCAATACGAATCAGAATCGATAAGCAGAATTGCAATTGGAATCGAAATCTAACTGATATCCTACCCTACTGTATGATAATCTTGGTAAATCCCCTTCCCAATTTCAGCTATTCAAGAGCGGGTTTGCAGTCTAACAAGCCACTGGGAGGAGGCCCAAAGACAAGCCCAGGAGAAGGAGAAGTTGCTTCTCAACCTCCTTGATCTGGCAGTCAGGTTCTGGAATGATGTGAGTGACATGACAGCTGGATTGAATGATGCCCAACAAGCTGTTCTGGACCTCAATTCCAGTCGATCAGATTCAGAAACCATCCGACAGAGCTTGGAGACCATGCAGGTAAAGTACAAAAATTATACTCTAGGCAATGTTTCCCTGCTAAAACAGCTTAGACTTTACTGGTTTGTTGCTGGTCCAGCTGGTGAACCACAAAAGCTGGTGAAGCTGGTTGACCAGTGTAATCTTGCTAGTTTTGCTTTAGCAGCATTTAGCAGTACATCACATGGTAGGGACTAGCTTCCAAAAGGGTCTTTAAGGATGTTCCCTCATTGCCTCATACCATCCAAATGTTTTTATCCTGCCTTCTCAGACTCTCAGGGAAGACATTGATTCTCTGCAAGGTGACCTGGACACACTAGGAATACTGGGAATGGAACTCATGTCAGCTTGTGGTGACACAGACAAACCAGAGGTCACCAAATGTTTGGACGAGGTTTGTTTTTGAAACTGAAATGATACTAAACCCCATAGAATTATTCCAATTTCACTACCCAGCAGTCTTTCTCCACAGCTTTACGGCACATGGAACAATCTCAGTAAGATCTGGACAGAGTGCAACAGTAGGTTAGAAGAATGTTTACGAATGGCTCTCCATTATCAGGACAGCATGCAGGTGAGTTAGCCACAAGAAACAAGTCTCAATTCTTTTCAAGACATTCATAATGAATGCTGTACTTACTGTAGAAAACATTTATAGGATTAGTTCACTTTGAAAATGAAAATTACCCCATGATTTACTCACCCTCAAGCCATCCTAGGTGTATATGACTTTTTTGTTTTTGATGAACACAATCAGAGTTATATTAATAAATATCCTGACGCTTCCAAGCTTTATAATGGCAGTGACAGGGCCCACGAGTTTGAAGCTCACAAAAGCACATCCATTCATCATAAACGTACTCCACACGGCTCCGGGGGGTTAATAAAGGCCTTCTGAAGTGAATCGGTGGGTTTGTGTAAGAAAAATATCCATATTTAACATGTTATAAAGTAAAATATCTAGCTTCCGCCAGACCGCCTTTCATATTCAACTTACTAAAATAAGCATAACTGGCACAACGATGTACATTGTAATTGTAATAATAATAATAACGTTGTAATAATAACGTTGTTATTTTCCTGTTAACAATGTGAAGCTGCTTTGAAACAATTGGACTTGTTAAAAGCGCTATATAAATAAAGGTTGACTTGACAATGTATGATGTTGGACGTAGCGTAAGCGTTCTGAACTGCGTAAGTTGAATACGGAAGCCAGAAGCTAGATATTTTACTTTATAAAGTTTTAAAGCTTGGAAGCGTCATGATATTTGTTAATATAACTCAGATTGTATTCGTCTGAAAGAAGAAAGTCATATACACATAGGATGGCTTGAGGGTGAGTAAATCATGGGGTTATTTTCATTTTAAAGTGAACTAATCATTTAAACAATTACAAAGGATGGTCTGTCCTTCCCTTTTTCTATCTTGTCCCCTCCAGTGGTGGAAGATCTCTGTCTACAGTTGTAGTATTTCAGTATTCATGCCTCCATGTGGTTATAGTGACAGACTGGCCAATTTCCTGCCAATTGGATGCCCTTTGGATGCCCTTCTGAGAGAGACCAAAGCTAGCAATAGAGAATTTTGATTAAACTCTGTTTATTTCAGTGAATCTTCTTGTTGGTTGTGCTTTCTTTGTGAGACAGTGAAAGAAACTGACAAAATGTGCATTTTCTTAATATCTATTTTAGGGTGGGTAAAGAGGGTTTTTAAAAACAGGTTTAAAAATAAGACCTTTTTTTGCAGGGACTGTTTGAGTGGCTGAAATCTGTGGAGTTAAAATCCACTGAGGAGTTCTCAGTGGGTTCTGACCTGGGATCAGTTAAAGAGCAGCTATGTGACCTGAAGGTGAGACTGAACAAACAACCTACCTTTAGAAACTGAAAATGATATCACAAATTAATTATTAATTTCATTAGAGCTTTTGTACTGATGTATTCATCTCTCCTGTCAGGAATTTAAGCGGGAGCTCTATCAGAAGAAGATTGAGATAGAGAGTCTAAACCATCGCTTTGTGTGTCGTCTTTCCCCGGGTACTGAGAGGCCTGGGTCCATCTCTCCGTTGTGCGACTTCCGTCAGCGGTGGGACAACCTGGAGTCAGTGACTGTCAGTAGACAGGTAAGATCTTAACTAAGTGAATACAATTATTGTTTCATCATAACAATACTTCAACGGCACAAAATGTGTTTTTGAGCAGCACCAGTTGGAGTGTGCACTGCTGGGCTTGGGTCAGTTCCAGAACACTCTTGATGAGTTGCACGCCTGGCTCTCCCACACGGCTGACCTGCTGCAGGCCTCTCAGCCAATCAGCATTGACCTGCAGACCTGTGAGATAGAGCTAGCCAAACACAAGGTACAAACACAAACTCAGAGTGTCTGTGGCATGTTTTTATTGTTGACTATGTTGAGTACCCTTATTTGCAGGGATGTATGCTAATTTCAGAATGAAATAAGAATGTACTGCTTACTGTATGCTGCATATAGTATCTACACTTAAATTTCATCTATATTACCGATCTGCCCGCATTGACACTATATGATAATTGAAATTAGCCGGATAACATCACCGTTTCACCAGAACGGCTGTACAGCCGAATCAAATTCTGTTGCATTATTTTCCTGTTAACAATGTGAAGCTGCTTTGAAACAATGTAAAAAGTGCTATAGAAATAAAGGCTCTTTAGAATGTCCCCATCAGGGGAAACAGATGATTAGTCACGTGGGTTTATTGTTCGCTTTGTCAGAATTTAATCTGCAAATGCATTTCCATCTCCCATTATTCGCATTCATCATTCGCAACTCTCAAAAACCAAGTCAAAAACCAAGTCAAGCAAATGTAAAAACTTTGTGAATTAAGAGAATTTTTTTCGAGATTTGCTGTTTCCATCACTCGTTTCTCATGCGATACTTCAAAATGTGCATAAAAACAGGGTGATGGAATTGTGGTTTCATATACTTTTGAAACTTCTGGTATAAGGCAGCAGGGAAAATACATTAGGATCTGATTTGGAGAATTTTACCTAAAGTGGCCCACCACATACAGACAGTCGCTATGTTTCCATCCATCGATCCATCCGAATTTAACTTATGCACAAAATTGGAATATTGCATAAAACATTTGCAAATAAAGCACTGTTTCCATCCAGTGAGTCGAAGACAATAAAATTGTCACTTCCTGATAAACTGGCGATAAATATCACTAAGAAAAATGGAAGTTGCTGCAGTAAGAGAAGCCACTGTATAATAGCCAGGCCTAATATATTAATTCTCAGAGCGCACAGACAAAACGCAATAAATATGGTCATGTTAAAGGAATAGTTCACCCTAAAATTAAAATTCTGTCATCATTTACTCCCCCTCAACTTGTTCAAAACCTGTTTCTTTCTTCTGCTGAACACAAAAGAAGATATTTTAAAGAATGTCGGTAGCCAGACAGTTCATGGTCCCCATTGACTTCCATAGTAGGAAAAAAAATACAATGGAAGTGAAGAGGTTGAGGAGGCTGAGGTCAGGACTGTGCAGGCCAGTCAAGTTCCTCCACACCAAACTCGCTCATCCATGTCTTTATGGACTGACGCTTTGTGCACTGGTGCGCAGTCATGTTGGAACAGAAAGGGGCCATCCCCAAACTGTTGGGAGGAAAGTTGGGAGCATGAAATTGTCCAAAATGTCTTGGTATGCCTCAGCATTAAGAGTTCCGTTCACTGGGACTAAGAGGCCAAGCCCATCCCCTGAAAAACACCATAATCCCCCCTCCACCAAACTTTACACTTGGCACAATGCAGTCAGGCAAGTACCGTTCTCCTGGCAACCGCCAAACCCAGACTCTTCCATCGGATTGCCAGACAGAGAAGTGTGATTGGTCACTCCAGAGAACAGTGGTGGCATGCTTTACACCACTGCATCCCACGATTTGCATTGCACTGGGTGATGTAAGGCTTGGATGAGCTGCTCGGCCATTTAAACCCATTCCATGAAGCTCTCTACGCACTGTTCTTGAGCTAATCTGAAGGCCACATGAAGTTTGGAGGTCTGTAGCTATTGACTCTGCAAACTGTGCGCCTCAGCATGCGATTGTGATTTTGCGTGGCCTACCACTTCATGGCTGAGTTGCTGTTGTTCCCAATTGCTTCCACTTTGTTATAATCCCACTAACAGTTGACCGTGGAATATTTAGTAGTGAGGAAATTTCACGAATGGACTTATTGCACAGGTGGCAACCTATCACGGTACCACGCTTGAGTTCACTGAGCTCCTGAGAGCGACCCATTCTTTCACAAATGTGTGTAGAAGCGTCTGCATGCCCAGTGCTTGATTTTACACACCTGTGGCCATGGAAGTGATTGGATCACCTGAATTCAATGATTTGGAGGGGTGTCCCAATACTAAATATAAAAAATATATTGTAGGAGGATGGAAACATAGCTAGTGATACACAAATGTCTACATTTAAGCATTTTATACAAAAATTAATGTTGAAATCACCATGAAATCTATAAATGATTTTTCCTTGCACATCATTTATTTTTATTTTTATTATTCATATGACCTCAATCTTGAATCAAAATAACTTCACCTCCCACTTGCAGCACATCTCTTCTCTGATGACGTGTTTACTGGCAGTGGACGGGACAATCTGTCACTCACAGGAGATCCACCAATAGCAAACCACAACCATTCAATCAATTTCCCATGAACAAAATCAAGTCCAGCCATACCTGTTTTAATGTTTGAGATGCAGTTTCACGCACATACGCAACAATAGAGCAGACAGCTGCAATCGGATCAGTCTAATTTGCAAATGAATCATTCAGAGTGATTTGTTAACGAATCTAGCTATCTACAAATCTATCTAATGAAACTATTGCATCTGGGATCAGGTCTTGATTTCTTCAGTTCAAAGTAACAAAAAACAGTGTTTTTATTCAATCTAGTTGAGTAAAAAGTAGTATGCTTTGGAATGTAGTGAAGTAAATGTTTCCCAGAATAAATTATCTGTTTGGATAATAATTCTGATAAGAAATATTTCAGTTTCATACTTGAAAAAGTACAGTAACAAAGTCGAAATATTAATTACTGTCCACGGTAATAAGTCATTACTATAGAGGCTACTACATGAAAAATACTGCATACTTTTTTCTTTTAAAAAAAGATGCCGTTGTAGGTAATATGCTGTTCTAAACATACTCATAGTATCAATCATTGAATGACTCACTGTGACTTGTGTGTATCTAGGTTCTGCGGAATGATGTGATGTCCCATGTGCACACGGTAGACTCTCTGAACCAGGCCGGAAGAAACCTGATGGAGTCTGGGGCGGGAGACAGTTCACATGTCCTGCAGACTCGTCTGGAACAGCTGAATGAACGCTGGGAATTTGTGCGCTGTGAGACAGAGCGTAGACAGCTAGAGCTGGAAAATAACCTTAGTCAGGTGACCACAAACACCAGCAAATAAACCTGATTACAGAATTATTTAAAACAATGTCTGTAGTTTAGTCAGTCTCAGTCCCATTGTGCTCATATGCTTACATTCCACTTTTCTTATATTCTGTATTTCCACTTTTCTTCACTCTTATATATATACGTACAGGGCTTTATGTTAACACACGCCAAATGCAGCTATATTTCAGCAGTGGCGTGTACTAGTCACTTTAGCGGGTTGAATTTTATATGTAATATATACATTTTTCAGTTTTAGTCTTTTAAAAAGGCATCTGAAATAATAGCCTCCCCTCACTCACTCGCTTTATTTGCTCCGGATGAATATTGCTGGTGTTACAGGGCTTGAATTTCAATGTGGAATTGCACGTATTGTGCATAATTGTATTGATTCCCACAATGAATACAATGGGTCACACCCAAAGTGCGCACACACAAATCCGCCTCTCAGTACTAAATTAAGTTATTTTTCGCTGCTTTTTGCGCTTAAACAGTCAAATACACACAAAATTCTGGTCTTGGCGAGTATTCACGTAAACACAGTCAGTTATGTTTTAAGAGAACATAAACAGTTGAGAAAGAAAACGCATGTGTAACAGTATAATGGATCCGTGCGTCAGATCTTAAAGTGACAGCAGCCTAATAAACCTGCTGCCACATTATGAGATAATATAAAATATATATATATGGCAGTTTTCCCCCATGGTATCGATGTCAAAATTGTGGCCAGTGAAAATGCTGAGTGTCTAGTAACTTTGGAAAACCACTAGCCACAGTGGCTCGTGAGCAAAAAAGTTAATGTCAAGCCCTGTATACATACATACACTCAATGTATAAGTTCAAGCTCATGCAGAACTTTTAAACTCAACAATTATAACTGGATTTCAGGTTCAAGACGTAACCATGGAGATCCAAGATCTCCTGCAGTGGCTGGAACACACAGACCTGAGGCTGTCGTCCAGTAAGACCGTGTGGGGTATGCCAGACTCTGCCAGCGAGAGACTAAACACTCATTTGGTAACTTTAATTGTGCTTGCTGAAGTCTCAACCCTGTAAACTGTGTTTATAAAACTTGATTCTTTAATGAAACCTGACTAGTTTTTTTGTGCTACAGGAGTTGTGTAATGAGATGGATTCTAAAATGCACGCCTACACAAACGTTCGCAACGCCATCCACAGGATGCTGGAGGGCAGTGAGGTGGCCCGGGGCTCCAGCACAGAGCATAGCTTATGCATACTGGAGCAGAAATGGAGCTCTGTCTATGCTAAAATGCAAGAAAGAAAGGTGATGACTGTGTACTCTGCATAATTATGATTATTGTGTTTCTAGAATGTTATATGTTTGGCAACAGTTCTTCTAACTGTAATTGATGGAGTGTGTAGCTTTTCATTTCTTAATCATATAGGAAGACACATCATGGCCATATTACAGGATCACAATGTCAAGATTCATCAGCTCAAACTGTGAAAGAATGGTTGGGAGGGAGCGTGAAGAATCATTTTCACACATGAATCGGCTCCTCTGAGTCCAGACCTTAAACTCATTGAAAGTCTTTGGGATGTGCTGGAGGAGACTTTACAGAGTGCTGGATGCTCCCTTTCTTTGTTCTCCCTCCCAACCATTCGTTCACAATTTGAGCCTGATGAATCTAGACATTGTCATGCTGGAATATGGCCATGATGTGTCTTCCTACATGGTTGTTTAAAAGGATAGTTCAACCAAACATGAAAATGAATCCATGATATACCCACCCTCTTCATCCTGGGTGTATATGATCTTTCAGACGAACACAATCTGAGATATATTAAAACATATCCTGGCATTCTTCCAAGCTTTATAATGGTAGTGAATGGGGGTCTGGATTTTGAAGCCCAAAAAAGTGCATCCATCCATCATAAAAGTAATCCATATGGCTCCGGGGGGTTAATAAAGGCCTTCTGAAGCAAAGGGTTTTTGTAAAAAAAAAAAAACTATATTTACAACATTATTAACTATAATAACTAGCTTCCAGCAGACGGCTGGTCATATACACCTAGGATGGCTTGAGGGTGAGTAAATCATGGGAACATTTTTATTTTTGCGTGAACTATCCCTTTAAGAAATGAAAAGCTACACACTTTATCAATTGAGTGAAGAACTGTTGCCAAACATATAACATGCTAGAAACATAATATCTGCAATAATGATCCAATCATTTAACTCTTAAGCACTTACCCTATCTTTTATATATCGTTTTTTTATTTTTTGGTGTTTTCCTTTTGTTTTAGTCATTTTGATGTGTCAATAGTTTTTATTAATTTGTATTTCCGTATTTTGATATTTTATTTCAATTAATATATATATATATATATATATTTTTTTAGGCAAAATTAACAGAGGGACTTGGTCTTGCAAAGGAGTTTAACAGTAACGTCCAAGACCTGCTGACCAAAATGGCCAAGTGTGAGGAGACCATAAACACTCTGCCTGCGCCCAGCTTCATCCTGGACACCATCTGCTCACAGCTTCAGGAGCACAGGGTATGTGCATCTGCACCTGGGTTTGTGTATGTCTGTGGTGGTGTACGCGTTTGTGTGATTTACTCATCTTGTTTGTAGATGCTGGTAGGTGAGGTGCAGTCTTATGGAGAGAGGAAGGCGAGCGTGGAGAACGCTGCCATGCGTCTGTCTGAGCTCAGCAGGAAGGAAGACTGCGATGTAGTGCAGAACCTGATCATGACCGTTCAGGACCGATTCAAGAAACTCCTCCAACACACCACAGAGAGGGGGAAAATGCTCGAGGACGTCAAAAGACATGCTAAACAGGTACTTACTTCTCATATGGACTTTGACACAGACAGAAAGAGTTTGCACAAAGTATCCAGGAAAGCATTTGGCAAGTACTAAACTTTTGTGCTTTTCACTTCCACAGTTCAATGAATCGTGGCACTTACTGGTGGACTGGATGACGGAGGTTGAACAGACACTGGATACGCACAAAGAGATCGCTGTGTCACAGGAAGAGATCAAACAACAGCTTACTGAACAAAAGGTACTTCATGTCTCAGGACTCGACAAGGAGCAGTTTGAGAGCGTTTCGGGTCAGGGGACAGTTTGACATTTGAGTCAATGCTGCACTGCCTCTACAGTTTTACATTCATTGGTCTTTTTTTTGTTTCTTCTTTTGTTTTCTTTTGCCATGCACAGTTTGGTGTACTTTGATATATGTTATATTGTATTTGGGGAAAAAAAAATATTAGTATATTAGTAATATTAGTAAAAATATTAGTTTGCTATAATAAATAGTTTTGCAAGCATCAGTAAGAATGTGTTGGAAACAAAAGTTCAAAAGTCGCATTAACATTTTAGATTACAGCCCGCAAGGTACTGCGTAAGCAAAACAAATTTAACTAATGCACAGATATGTATGCCGTAATTTAAACAAAGGCTATATACACAGATCAGGCATAACATTATGAACATCATAGTGAAGTGAATAACACTGATTATCTCTTCATCATGACACCTGTTAGTGGGTGGGATATATTAGGCAGCAAGTGAACATTTTGTCCTCAAAGTTGATGTGTTAGAACCAGGAAAAATGGGCAAGCGTACACTCTCAGAAAAAAAGATACAGTGCTGTCACTGGGGCAGTACCCTAAGGTACAAAAGTGAAAAGGTACATCTTTGTACCTTACTCACCCCTAAATGGTACATATTACTACCTTAAAGGTACATATCAGTACTTTAAGAGAGCGTATTAGTACCTTAAAGGTACATATTAGTACCTTTTCGGTTTTGTACCTTACGGTACCGCCCCAGTGGCAGCACTGTACCTTTTTTTCTGACAGTGTAAGGATTTGAGCGAGTTTGACACGGGACAAATTGTGATGGCTAGACGACTGGGTCAGAGCATCTCCAAAACTGCAGCTCTTGTGGGGTGTTCCCGGTCTGCAGTGGTCAGGATCTATCAAAAGTGCTCCAAGGAAGGAACAGTGGTGAACCGGCCACAGGGTCATGGGCGGCCAAGGCTCATTGATGCACGTGGGGAGCGAAGGCTGGCCCGTGTGGTCCGATTAAACAGACGAGCTACTGTAGCCAACAGTGGGCACGTGAGCATGTGAACTGAACCACGGAGCAATGGAAGAAGTTGGCCTGGCTAAATAGCTCCAAAAAATGCATTGTTAAAAATCATTGAAAATATGAAAGTATTGATGATGGTAAGCAAAATTGGGGTTAAACTTCATTTTAATAGTCCACTTTAGACTACTAACTGTCAGTCAATAAATGGGAAACAAAGTAACTTGTGTTACTTATTTGAAAAAATTGAGGATATTTTGAAAGTATTACTTGAATTGAATATTACTTGCATTACTTGAAAAAACGTAGAAAAAACTACATAACTCACGTTGCTTGTAATCTGACATTGCTTATAGTTAGTAGAATGTCTAAAGTGGATTATAAAAATAAATCTTTACCAAACTTGGAACTGCTGGAATGACTGGCAAGCAGAAAAAATATCCTCATTATAAAAAAATTACTTTTACATAATTTTACATTTGGTGCCCCATAAAAGGTGATGTAAAAAAACTGGACAGTGAAAGTAAATAGTCTACAGCATAATATGTATAAACCACACTAGGCATTTGACCCCAAAAGAAGCTAATTCTTCACAATGGATCATTTATAAAGTGCATTTTTGTATATTTTCAGGAGTTCCAGAAACTTCTCCGCTCGAAGCGGCCCATGTATGAGTCTTGTCTGAAGAGTGGCCGCTCACTCCAGGAGAAAGCGCGGGGCCCTGAAGACACACAGCACCTGGAGAACATGGTGTCCGAGCTCAGAGATTCATGGGACACCATCAGCGGGAAATCCAGTGAGAGGTGAGTCTGATGTGAGCTGCATCATCTGATCCCTAGTGATCTGAGTATATTTTTGAGCACTAAATTGTGTGGGTTTTTTTTCTTTCCAAGGCAACACAAGCTGGAAGAGGCTCTGCTGTTTTCAGGGAGATTCACTGACGCTCTCCAGGCTCTTAATGACTGGCTGTACAGGGCAGAGCCACAGCTGGCTGAAGATGTGCCTGTCTGTGGTGAAAAAGACCTGGTCAACAATCTGATTGACAAACACAAGGTACATCTCAGCATACATTACTTCATACACTCTTAGAAGAAAAGGTTCTATATAGAACCTTAAAGGGCTCTGTCAAGCACTTCATATATAGAACCTTTTAGGGGTTCCCATCATGGGATCATATTAATTTAGTTTTAATTCATACATTACAATTCATAAATTAAACAGCTCGTAAACATACTTCATCACAAGAAAGAAATCTATATAACCCATTAAACATTAGACATTTGTCTTTAAGCTTTTTGGCATAAAGGATTCATAAAGTCTGGTTCTATATAGAAGACTGCACACTTTAGGTCTAAGCTGCTACGTGACCACTACACCTTCTCTGTGACCGTAGGTGTTCCAGCGTGAGCTCGGGAAGCGTGCCAGCTGTATCCGGACACTGAAGCGTTCGGTCAGGGATCTGACACGGAGCAGCACGGCTGATGCCCACTGGTTGCAGGAGCAAATGGAGGAGCTGGAGGGCCGCTGGGAGGCTGTGTGCAAACTCTCTGTGTCCAGACAGGCTCGACTAGAGGCGGCACTTCAGCAGGTACCGTCATGCTCCACCGTGTTGTATGATAAACATGGAACCTTCGATCACAAAAGTTATATTTGCACTATGCATTTGGATCAGAGCACTTACATAACATTAAAGGTACTGTAGTGTTGTTATCATAAACTAAAACTACTAAAAAAAATGAAATAAAATAAAGGTTGAAAGAAATAAAATAGATCAAGAACTTTAAACTTATTTTATTTCAGTTATTTAATGAAGGCAAATTATTATTTTTTTTTTTTGTTTAAAAAAAATGGTTACACTTTATTTCAATGCTCCACTTTAGACATTCTACTAACTATAAGTAACTTTGCAACTACATGTCAACTAGCCCTCATTATTAGTAGACTGTTAGGTTAGGGTTCAGGTTAGTAGAATAATTTGACGTGTACTTGCAAAGTAACATAGTCAGTAAAATGTCTGTTGGGGAGCATCAAAATAAAGTGTTAGTAGATTTTAAGCAGACAGAATACTAATATATGACTGCTAGTTGACATGTCATTGCAAAGTTGCTTATAATTAGTAGAAAGTCTAAAGTGGAGCATCGAAATAAAGGTAGTAGCATTATAAATGTCATTTTTGATCAGTTTAATGCATCCTTGCTAAAAATTACATTAAAAATTAAATTAAATTAAAAATTCAAGAGTAGTGTACAATCAGGCATATTTGATAATCCCAACATTTTGCACACTATGTACCTCTGTTGTTCTCAGGCGGAAGAGTTTGATGGGATGGTTCATTTGTTCCTGGATCATCTTTCGGATGTTGAGAGGGTCCTGAAGTACGGGGTGCTGCCTGAGCAGGAGGAGGCTCTTCTGGCATTTCGTACATGTCATCAGGTATGGTGGACATGGACCCACTTATAATCCAGAAAGTTATACGGAGTGTCTATTTACACCAAGTGCCTTTTTCCAAATTCATTCTTCTCCCTTTTCCAATTGCATATATGCTCAATGAAGCGTTTATTTTAAATAAAAATTAAAAGAAAAAAATCATGCAAATTAAGAAAATATTTGAAAAGGGAAAATAAAGTGTGTAACGGATATTTAATAGTGGGGATAAAGTGTTCATTGGGTAGGGATGTCCAAATAAGGCAGCATGCATTTATGATTTTAATAAATATAATCATACACACTGAATATGTTGTTATTAGGAGAACTGGCACCCCGACTGAGCCTGGTTTCTCCCAAGGTTTTTTTCTCCATTCTGACCCTGAAGGAGTTTTGGTTCCTTGCCACCGTTGCCTCTGGCTTTTGGCTTGCTCAGTTGGGGACACCTAAATTTCATCTATATTACCGATCTGCCCGCATTGACACTATATGATACTTGAAATTAGCTGGATAACATCACCGTTTCACCAGAACGGCTGTACAAATTCTGTTGCATTATTTTCCTGTTAACACTGTGAAGCTGCTTTGAAGCAATTGGACTTGTTAAAAGCACTATATAGATAAAGGTGATTTGATTTGATTTATTATTGCATACTGGTTTCTAATATACTACAATACAATGAGGTGCAAATAGTATCTGCCACTCTTTGCACTAAGTATAAATAGCATGTTATCATACGAGTTGCAAGCTTGTGTCTGTGATCTGCAGGAGTCAATGAGTTCCTTGAACGATCAGCAGATGGAGCTAGACAACATTCGCCAACTGGGTAAAGAGATTCTGTCCTCCTGTCACCCTGACTCTGTCATCACCATCAAATCATGGATCAGTATCACCAAGACACGCTATGAAGAGGTGAGTCAAGTTAGAGGATGAGTACTAGATATTAACAGTTCAATCTGTTGACAAGTGGAGTGCAACTGTCAGGTTCTGGAAGTTCAAATCTAATTCTATCGAGAAATTGACTTATACCAATAACGTACAGTATAAACTTTCAAGACAGACCTACCATGAGCTCTGAGGTTGCTGCTAAGTGATGAAATATGGTTCTGTAAAAATGATTTCAAATTAGGTTTAGAAAAATCACATACCCGGTAATTCTGAATTACACTGACTATAATTATAATTTACTGTTCTTACTATAGTAAAGTGCTACCGAAATATACAAAGTACCCACACACACACACACACACACAAAAACGCGCTGTTATGATATATAACATACATGTATGCTATATTTGTTTATTTTTCAGTTAAATTAAAATATATATTTCTTATAATCAATGTTTTATAAAACAATCATTTCTAAATCAGTTACATGATTAGTTTATAAAAATAAAAAAAAAGAATACAGTAATACTTTTTTTGTGTGTGTGTGCATCCAAGCCATTTTAAAAAGCAATTTCAAAGTAATGTTGTGTTTTATTTAGGGATTGGTTTAGTTTAGGCTGTGATCCCTTCATATTAACATTCTACTTCAGACTTTTCTTAGAATTTGTAATGCCTATGGAAAACATTGGCATTATGGAAAACAAAGTAATGCCTATGGAAAACATTGGCAAACAGAAATATACAACACTGTTGTGTTGTATATTTCTGACTGTGTTCTCTGTCGAGAAGTACAAGTGTGTTATATGTACATGTGTGATTTCACGCATCAGGTCCAGATGTGGGCGAAGCAGCAGGCAGAGAGGATCCAGACCACACTGTCTGCTCTAGAGGCAGAGAGAGAGGAGGTACAGCGATTACTGGACTGGATCTCCTCCGCCGAAGAGTCTCTCAGTCGAAAGGAACAGGAGCCATTGCCTGAAGACTTAGAGCTCACTGCAGAGCTCATCACTCAGCATGCGGTACTAATAGCCAATAATAAACTATTCATATTAAACTTCACCCAAAAATGACAATTCTGTCCACATTTACTCACCCTCAAGTCGGTACAAACGTGACTTCTTTCTTCTGCTGAGAACTTACTTTTATGTTCCACTGAAGGAATAAGGTCATACAGTTTAGAAGAACATGAGTGTGAGTAAATGATACGATGAACTAACCCTTTTAGAAAAGCAGATGCATACTGTGCAAAAGTGATGTCCCTAAAAGTTTGACTGAATCAAAATGTGTGGAAAAATATTTTAAATATGAGGGAAGAACACTAAAATTGGTTAAGGTATTTAAAAATATTTTAGAAAAGGCAAACTACAGCTACAGGTTTTATTATATACTGTTAAAAACAAACTGCATAGAAGAACAAAAATCTCAAAAAAAAAAAAAAAAAAACATACACTGACAACATCTATAACAGTTGGTGGCTATATTAAAGCGCACAATGACGAAATAGCACAACAAACAGACTTTAATAAAGATCCTTCAAACACTTAGGGAATATAACCAAACAACCACGTAATCCAAATACGACACTGACAGAACGCAGGAGTTAAATACACAGGGAGAGCTGATGAACTAGAACAGAAACAGGTCCAGCAGAGGAGGGAGGGTAGGACCTGGCAGACCGGACAACCCAAGATGAAGGAGGAGCCAGAGAGGAGGCAAGAGCAGAAAGAGCCAGGTTGTGACCCAGAGCACAGCCAAGATGAAGACCCACGGTGGAGTTTAGGGAGGAAGGAGCCATGGTGGAAACGTGGCAGGCTGAACCAGGGGGACGACAGACTGAGACGGAGCTGATGGAGGTGAAGATCCAGATGGAGCTGATGAAGCTGGACAGCACTGTAGGTCCTGGAGTGGCCGAGATGGAGCCAAGTTTGCCGGAGGACTGAGATGGAGCTGAAGGGTTGGGGGGACGAAGCACAGCTGAAGGCCAGGAAGTCCAAGGCGCAGGCAAAGCGACAACTGACCAAGATGAAGCCGGAGGGCTGAGGGAGTCCAGTGGAGCCGACTGGTCGATGGGTCGAGGTGGAGTTACAGGCTGCGCACCAAGGTGGAGCTATTGACCGGAGTATTCGAGGCAGACCTGTGCAGCAGAGTGGAGTCAACAGAGGGGGTGCCGAGGGACTGAAGGGAGCCAGTGGAGGGGGGAAGACGGACTGGCTATCTTTGGTAGAGGAGGTGGAAGAGGGAGGCTGGGTGGGATTATTGAAAACACATGAGACTTGGAGCTGGAATAAGACGTCAGTTTTTTATGTCACTTTTGGACACTACTGTATGTCTTTACTACAATCATTACTGACAGAAGGAAGAGGTTAATTTAAAAAAATACACGTTTTATAATGTTTCACACCTGTGCATATACTTTATAAGCCTTTATAAAATTAGGTAAAATCAAAGTCAGTCCTCTTTCTCGAAGATCCTCTTTCCATATTTCACCTTCTTTGAGCTCAACATGGGAAAACTGCCCAAACTGCTTATATTTCCACATCTCAAAAAATTGTTACCTGAAATAAAATAATATAAAATAATAATAAAAACTTATTTAATTTATAACATTATCTTCATGTACTCAAACAACTAAAACTAAAACAGAAATCAAACTGAATAAAAACTATATAGACATATTTAAAAAAATAATAATAATACACAAGAATACTAAAAAGGTAAAGGATTTTTTTTTTTTTATAAAAAGGAAAAATAAAAACTAATAGTATCTCAATGATACTAAAATAAAACTGACATAGAGCAACAATTAAAAATCTAAAAAGTTAACATCAAAATGATGAGCATTTAATCATCATTTAGGTTTCACGAAATGCTGCTTTTGCAGGATTTTATGGACGAGATGAAAGGGAAGGTACCAGAGGTTGAAAATGCCACCAAATCCTGTAAACACAAGCTGGTTCCCAAGCAGGTTTCCCCCAGTCGCAAGGCACCAACGAGTGAGTAGAGAATCAGTGTGATTCATTACTGTGATTACTGTGTGCATGCATTCAACTGTAATCTCTGTGGATTGCATTGTATTCGTAGAGAGGAGAGGCACGGCAAAGCCTCCACCATCAGTGCCTCTTCCGCTGGAAAAACTGGACCCTCAAACCCCCATGATGTGTCAGCTGGTGAGTCACTGGCAGAAGCTCTGGCTCCTGGCACACGGCAGGCAGAGCAGACTAGAGGAATATCTACAGAGGCTAAAAGAGGTGATCATGACTGTGCTGTAGCTTTGAGAAAATAATATGTCTGTGTTTGAATCTATACGGTTGTCTAAGAACCTTCTCTTCGGCACATGCAGATGGAGGAGTTTGCTAATTTTGACTTCAACATCTGGCGGAAAAAATACATGCAATGGATAAGTCACCTCAAATCCCGGATTTTGGATGTTTTTCGTAGCATTGATCGAGATCAGGACGGTCGAATCACTCACAAGGAGTTCATCGACAATGTTCTGGCCTCTAGTAAGTGCAGTTTTAACACTCTTGGTTGCTCATTTTTTGCATTGAGGTATTTTGTATGTAACTGTTCACAATTTTTGCCTTTGCATATGGACAGAATTTCCCACCAACTCCCTGGAAATGACTGCTGTTGCTAACATATTTGATGTAAACGGTGATGGATTCATTGACTACTATGAATTTGTGAGTGCCCTCCACCCAAGCCGAGACCCTTACAGAAAAACAATAGATGTAGACCAAATCAATGAGGAGGTATGTGTAGTTTTGTTTCATCTTTCATATACACACTGCAAAATGTGATTTTCGTTTCTTAGATTTTTTTTTTATATCTAAATTGCCTTAAATCAAGATACATTTACTTGAGAGGGTATTAGATATTATAAGATATTAGTCTTGTTTTCTGAAAAAAAAGATCAAAATAAAGTGAGTTTATGCTTTAAAAAAAATAAGAAAAAAAACATCTGTCAGTGGGGTTGAAGAAATGATATTGTTTTCCCTTTGAATTAAAGGATTAGTTCACCGCCTTACCCAAAAGTGAAAAATAAATGTCATCATTTACTCACCCTCATGTCGTTCCAAACCTGTAAGACTTTCGTTTATCTTCTTAACACAAATGAAGAAAATTTGGACTAAACCACTCAATTCACATGGATTATGATCTCTTTCTGACCTTTTTGAAGCATCAAAGTGGTAGTTAATAATTTAATTTGTTACATTTATATAGCGCTTTTCTGGGTACTCAAAGCGCTTTACATATAGAAGGGGGGAATCTCCTCAACCACCACCAATGTGCAGCACCACCTGGATGATGCGATGGCAGCCATATTGGGCCAGAACACCCACCACACACCAGCTGATTGGAGTGATGAAGCCAGTCGGTATATGGGGATTATTAGGAGAGCATGATGGACAGAGGCCAATGGGCAAATTTGGCCAGGATGCCAGGGTTACACCCCTACTCTTTTTCCAAAGGACATCCTGGGATTTTTAATGACCACAGAGAGTCAGGACCTCGGTTTAACGTCTCTAAACTCGGTGCTTGTTACAGTATAGTGTCCCCATCACTATACTGCGGCGTTAGGACCCACACAGACCACAGGGTGAGCAGCACTTCCTGCTGGCCTCACTAACACCTCTTCCAGCAAGCAACCTAGTTTTTACCAGGAGGTCTCCCATCCAGGTACTGACCAGATTCAACCCTGCTTAGCTTCAGTGGGAAACCACTCTTGGGCTACTGGGTGATATGGCTGCTGGCCATAGTTGCGTAGCTGTCAACGGAGGGACAAAAATCTCTCAGATTTCATTAAAATATCATCATTTCATTTTTGAGTGAACTAACCCTTTATTTTTCTTACCCCACTGACAGACATTTTTTCTTATTTAAGCATAAATTCAGTTTGCATTTTAAATTTTAAACAAGACTTAATATCATAGCCATTTTGCTTCTCAAGTAAATGTATCTTGATTTAAGACCTCTGGGTGTGATATCATCTACAGTATTTCTGTAAGATGACTAACAAAAACACAATTTTGCAGGTGAGTCGTCAGGTCTCTCAGTGCAACTGTCCAAAGAGATTTCAAGTCGAGCAAATTAGCGCAAACCGCTATAGGGTGAGTGGAAATCTAGGTACAATTATGGCTGTTTATACCTGGTAATAATAACACCTGGGCTGCATTTATGTCCTTCTCTCTGTAACTTCACATTCAATCGGATGCATGTCATTGCTTACGTTGCATGATTGCCCACAACTGGCAGAAGCCTTGCAATGGGTTTAACTGGAACGTCCACAGCCCTTGATCACTATAATCAAGTGCCAGCACTGTGAGTTGCTGTTGTGGCATCACAGACGTGTTGCATTGTGGTCTATGGATCTGACTGAAGTGTATATGAGTAGACTCACTCCCTCCATCAAAATTGAGTGGTCGATGATCTGTCCAAATAAGCTTCCCTCATCCACTAGACAAAGTCGAACGCACTTCAAAATGGCGAGGGGAAGTGCTTAGGGAAGTTCACGAGTGTATGTCTGAAAGTGGAGTTAAACGCAGCCCTAGTCTTGGCTGATCTAATCATACGTAATCAGGTGACACGGATGATGGTAACGTGTCTCAAATGTGTCTTCTGTGGCCACTTTTTTGAGGGACAGATCTCTGATTTCATGACTACATATATCCCTTACTGCATCAAAACTTTATGGTCATTGTTCACACTGTATTTAGTGCCCAAAACAGATACCAAAGTGTAAATGGAGAACAACTACCTATTCATGGCTACATGCTTGACATGTGATTTTCATTAGTTTGGAGACTCTCAGCAGTTGCGGATGGTTCGTATTCTCCGAAGCACTCTGATGGTTCGAGTTGGTGGTGGATGGACGGCATTAGATGAGTTTCTGGTGAAGAATGACCCCTGTAGAGGTAAATAACTTGCATTTATTCAAAATCTGCATACCATATATCAAATCAGTAGAGGACAACCAATATATGGACAATATTCTTAACAGCATTGGCTGATATCATCTCCCGTTTGGTTGGTTTGGCCAATTACAAACCTGTGCACCTCTAACTCATGAATGTTGTGTGTTAATCAGCCAATTAGACTCAAGTAGCCTGGAAAGTCTTGCTATTTTCTTTGATTTCAAATGAAGTAATAATATAATATGTAATAGTTCACTATTTATTTCATAGTCATTGTGTACTTATAATTACTTTTTCCAGTGCTTTTGTAAGGGCACAGACTTGTCAGTCACTACCAGACTGCTTTCTTCACATTGTTTACTTTTTTAATAATATTACTTAAGAAAAATAAGAAGTTGCTACTATGAAACAAACTAAAGACAATACAGTCCCATCCAAAAGTTTGGAGTTGGTAAAAGAAGTCTCGGTAACACTTTACAATACGGGTGCACTAATATGCATTAATTCATGCTTAACTAATGCACAGATAATCATGAGTTAATGTGTGACTCATGAAGAACTAATCCATTTATTAATGATTACTGCATCAGCAACTAATGAACATTCTACATGATTAATAGATTAAGTAATATATGAATTGCTATTAAATAAATGTGGCATAATGTATTAATTCCTAATAACATATTATATTAACTAATAATGTAAAATAACATGTTAATTATCACGAGTCGAAGCCATGCATTTCAACTTCAGTTGTCTGCTTTAATTATTCATTAGCTAACGATTTATAAAGGTATCATTATGTTATGACTTTACATCTTGAGGCACATGACTATTAACTAATTCAAAATTAATTTTTAAATTACATATTACTTAACAATTAGTTAATAGTCATGTTTCAAATGTGATTTTTTCAGGATTCTTTGATGAATAGAGAGTTCAATAAACAGTATTTATTTATATTTAAAATTATGTAATTATGTAAAAGTCTTTACTGACACTACTGATACATTTTACGCTTCCTTGATAAATAAGTATTGATTTCTTTCAAAAAAATTAAATCTTACTGACATTTGAATAGTAGTGTATTTAATATGTATTAAGTTAAAGTCCTTGGCACTGCCTATTGAAAAACCCACATCAACAACCACCACAAATGAGTAATTCATAAACATATAGCCAAATCTCGCCATTAAATCAGCACCACTATTAGCTTCTGAATGAAACACTGACATGCATCATTTCTCTGGTTCTTCACACACAGTAAAGGGACGCACAAACCTGAAGATCAAGGAGAAGTATCTCTCTCCAGACGCGTTCGGGGCGTCGGGGCGCAGAGGGAGCGCTAAAGGCCTGACTGTCAGCAGATCCAACTCCAGCCTGAGTTTATACAGCAGCGCTTCAGCTCCCAGCAGCCCACTGACACGCAAGGTACACCAGCTAACTGACTGCATTCTCATGACCATTGTCACTGGTCAGATAGTTTTTTCTAAAGTCACTCTGTTTTTGTCCTGACATAGGCATTGCTACGCAGAAGTTTCTCTGGTGAGAGGTGTATCCGACCCAGGAGCTCTATTGCTGCACTGGGGAGCGACCATTTCTGTGCCGACATCGACTCACCTTCACATTCAGGTTAGTGAGTCAGGTTAAACTCATTATATAGTCAGCTCTGCCACAGTGTGTATTTATCATACAGTGTGAATTTGTTTTCCAGAATAATATCTCAATGCAAAATATTAAGGCTTGTTTTAGTTTATGCTTAACACACACACACAAAAACAGTTTACATTAAAAAATACAGGTCCAAATTGTGAAAAAATACACTGCTGTTCAATATTGGTCAGCAGTGTTGGGTAAGTTACTCTAAAAATGTAATTAATTCCTAGCTACTAATTACATTTTACTCACTAAAAAGTATTGGATTGCAAATTACTTTCTTAATCCCATATCAACCTCGACCAGTTGAACTATATCAGGATAGATACAAAACTGGTCTTTTAATTCTTTCAACTAAATAATATACAGTTACATACATTATTCTTGAACTGAAGTGTGTGTGAGGGAGAGGTTATAAATCATTTTGATGTTAAATCCTCTATTGTTTTATATAGAATTGTTATATAGTCTACACAGTATTTAATGCAATTACATCAGAAGTAACTGTAATTAAATTACAGAAAAACTAAGAGTAATCCCTTGCTTTACTTTTTCTAGGAAAAGTGATTCAATTACAGTAATTAGATTACTTAGTAATTAATTACACACCAACACTAGTAGTCAGTAAGATGTTTTAATGTTTTTGAAAGAAGTCTCTTATGTCCACCAAGGCTGTATTTGTTTGCTAAAAATGCAGTAAAACAGTTATATTGTGAAATATTATTACAATTTAAAATATATTTAAAAATGTAATTTATTTCTGAGATCAAAGCTTAATTTTCAGCATCTTCAGTGTCACATGATCCTTCAGAAATCATTCTGGAATATGGAAAACAAGTCAATGCCCCTTAAGAATGGACCCTTTTCACATTTCCAGGCTTCTCAGAAGAAGAAGTTGTCATAGTTGGGTAAACCTTTATAGTGGTTAATGGGAGACGCCAGCAAATGTAATTTTTGTGTTCCCACTTGCTCCAATAGCAAAAAAAACGACTTTCCAACAGAGGGAAGAAAAATAGAGAGAGAGACTGATTAAAGCAGTCAGAAGAGAGAAAGAGGTCAAATTTGCTGTCACTCCTCAGAAATTATATATAATATAATTATTATATACTATTAGAAACACTCACACATACAGTAAGTGCTAATTTGTTTTTGGTATTTACCGCAAAGGAAATATAACAGAAAGTATAGCTAAACTAATATTACACTTGAAAATATGAAAAACTTTATTACATTGCGATGTTGATAACTGTCATCACAGTCTGTGAAAAGGGTCCACTGGATTTCCTTTCAGTGTGAATCCTGTTTTTACTGCCTAAATCTTATTTTCTACTTGTAAACTTCTGCGACCCGCCTGTTTATTTTTGTCCTCTTATTAGTACATTATGAATACTTTTGTGATTTGTTTTCTGTAGAAGAGGTAGAAAGACCACCAACATGACCACATCTCGTCCCATACCAAGAGATCAACCCCAGACAAGCGTTCCTTACTGTTCTGAACCCCAGGACGGACAGAAAAACAGCCCCAGCAGGCCTCAGATCAGTGAACACATTAAAGACAGTTTGCTCATCACATGAGCTCCTCTGCACTTGTGGTCTGAGGTGTGTTACACCGCCAGTTTCCTTTCATAACATGCCTTGATTTGTTACCTTCACAGACTTTGTTTTTACAAAACGGACTCCCTGCTTTGAGTGTAATGAGAGACCGCTAGAATGTTTTGCATGGGTTTGAACAGCACGATGTCCATAGTCTCTAAGAGCAATAGCTTATGTAGTGCTTTACACAAAATACATGCACTGAGGTCTTTATTTTCTCTAGATGCTTGCTGTTGGGGCAAATGTTTAATCTTACCCTGCATCCTCAAGAGTAAAACCACTGCCTTTTTATTAATTTCACATAAACCCCACAGTCTGATGCAAAATACAAACCAAAAACAGATGTCTGTTGTCTTATGGTTTAGGGCTTTATGATAAGCACTGTTTTTGGGGTCCATTTTATTGTTCTGTGCAACTGTGGCTATTATATCCTCAGGTTTCAAGTGCTAGAATACTAATGGGATGAATTTAAAGACCACATGAAATAGACTCATATGCCCCTCTAATATCACCTAAAACCATAAGCAATAGCAAGTAATGAATTATAGTTTATGGTGGTAAATGTTTTTTTAAAGCAATGAGCCTGTCAATATGTCCTGCCTGAAGCTCCTGTTTTAATAGAAACTATTATATTATCTTCAATAACGCTTACTCAAAATGTGTTTAAACTAAATTTGTACAGTCAATATTCTTATTATAATCGAAAAAACAATCTGCCATGACTCTTTAGTTAAAGGCTGGAATACACTACACAACTTTTGTCCAGATTTCAAAATCAGAAAACCGCGTTGTGTATGATGGGCACAAACTCAGGTTTATTTAATTATCCAGTCAGAAGATTTTGAGCTGGTTTTAGAATACATATTTTTATGTGATGTCATATGTCACGCGTCTCTTTCTGCATGAGTTTCTGTGTAAAAGTCTAGTAGTAATCCTGAGTCATTTAGTGTATACCTAGGCCCTGTGTTTACACCTGGTACTAAGATGCATTTTGGTCAATCGGATCACAGTCGATCACAGAGTCAAGACATATGCCTGTTTACACCTGGTGGTTTAATCCATCTCTTTTGTCCATTTTTAACCACTTCTGTCTTAATTTCTTCAAAGGGAGGGTCTATGGGTGGGTAAATTTATGGGCTTTTTCAGCTCTTTCGATCTAACGGACAAACTAAATTTGGGAAATTTACATATGAACGCGCCCGGAGGCGACGGAAAACATACAGAAAGCATTAGCTTTCGTTTCTGCTCTGACAGCCGCGAGACCAGACGAATGCTGTGAGTGTGTGTTAGAAATCAGGAATGGTGCGAGAACATTGTGCTTGGTACTTTTTTCATCTTCAAACCAAACTTGGGTCTCCAGCTGACAAAGTTTAAATCCCGTCTGGCTAGCGCATTTCCCATAATGTTTATGCATTAACCCTTAAATGCAGGAATGTTTCATCAATCATTATTGCATATTCGGGGCTTTAGCGACCCGGATCTATGGATGGATCTCTACCTGTTGCGAATTATTACCAAAATATGCTTTATTTTATTCTTCTATAATTGTTACTCTAATATCAGGAGAGATTTATATTAATAAAACTCTCCTGATATTAGAGTAACAATTATAGAAGAATAAAATAAAGCATATTTAGTTACCTTTTGGAGCTTGGAAGGGTTCAGTTTGAGCAGATGTTTTATCCCATCATCACTGTCCTCGTCAGAGCTCATTTCCCAGTACATTCAGCATCTGGCTCATATTCGCCATCTCAAACACATTCTCAAAACTATCATTTTCAACATCTTCAAAATCAATATTTTGATTGCTGACAGCTTATTCATCAGATCTACCATCGGGACAGTGACATTAATATTTGATTGCGTTCAGCTCTTGCTCTGCAGTAAATCGCTGAGCCATTTCAATCATTTTGCTGATGATTCCTCCTATTCTTTTGTTTTCTGCCTGCGGTAACTATGAGTGAAACGTCACTTCATCATTGTGTATCAGACATTGCCACCTTGTGGAATAAAGGTGAACTGCAGTTATTCAATCATTGAAGATTTAATTATTGTTGTGCAGAAAAAAAATATACTTAGACTGTTACACACCTCGGGTCACTAGCGACCCTATACAATTTTTTACAAAAAAAATTATGGGAAAACAGGCATATTTTTATCATTTTATTTAAAAAAAATCTTGTAATAATGTTCATAATTACTAAAGACCCGAGGTATGCATTTAAGGATTAGGTCAGTAGGTGGAGATTAGGAGGTCTTTTGTGGTTGTTCAAACTAATTCGACCACTACACTACGAAAGCAACTGCCTCTGGAAGTGATCACAAGAGAACAAGCTCAAAATGTTTTAGACCCAGTTCACACTTGTATTTAGCATCATCTACTTGTGATCTGATTGACCAAAATGCATCTTAATACCAGGTGTAAACAGGGCCTTAGTTTTCATTTGTAACCATTTATAAAGTCAGTACATATATGATGCCTAGTGTTTTAAAATCTGTACAGATAAAAAAAAAAAAATTCAAAAAAAAAATCAAGCCTTATCACGTCACCAACTCAAAAAGTTATATCTTATGAAAATACAGCGTTTCCTACTGATAATTATGACTTGGTGGTGTAAATGCAATCATTCCAGCATGACTTGAATGCAGCACATAAAAAGAAAACTGCACTCATTGAGTCATTTCATGAGGTCTTTAAATACTTGATTGTTTCTATTGTGAACTTTGAGTCTGTTTAGGAATGTTCTTTGGCATTTGATTGTGTTTAACACATATTTCACGTCCCACTGTCTGTAAAATGCATATTAGTATATACCCAGTATATATAGAGTGTTTGTTTGGTTCTTCCCTTAAAATGTCTTTTTTGATTTTGAACAATTATGCCTCCAGTTGTAATAACTTCCTTTGAGGATATGAAAGTGTAGGTCTCAATGAGATTAGCTGACATAATACCCCATTCACAAATGCTCCTTTATCAGTGCCGGCTTATTTTTGACTTTTATTTGAGCCAAACAAAACCACATTGATATGACCTGCTTTTCTATTGTGTCCTACTCAGGGCAAAGTCTGCTGTATTCATTGTTTGCCTTAAACCTATTTGTGAATGTTGTGGGTTGAATTCTTATACCATTGTACCAAGTGTTATGGATGTAGCATTTGATTCAAATTACATATCAAATATGTGTGTCTTTTAATTTTGTGCATATGCAGTTCAGTTCTCTTGATTTCGGAGAGTTGAAATGGGTTTTGAGAGTTCAGGATTGCAGCATTTGAGTTATTTTTTGGCAGGTGTATTTCACTTTAGCTGTCCCATCTGTCCCATCTGAGAATCATCAAATTAAGGCATTAATCACAAAACATGTGGCCATAAAAGTTACACGATAGAGGTGGTCAGTGATATTTATACTTTGAGCAGTGCTACTGTATGTAGTCGAAAGGACTGTAAATGATAGTTTTATTGAAATAATGTCGGGCAATGATTGATTATTATTATCTATGCAAAATCCATTTGACACTCAAAATCCATTTCATTTCCTTGATTATTCATGTTGAGCTTATAAATGCTGGTTTATATAATCCATTTCTTGAACAATGGAAAGAGATGATCTTCTGCTATGCACCTGCTATTATTGTACTTTAAATCTCTGAGCCTGTAAATAATGGTAGCATTATTGCTTACTTTCTGTATGTTTCTGAACTTGTAAAATAAGGTTACATACTGTAGAATTTGTGTTCAGCACTGCATTACTTTTAGGGCCTAGTTGTGGATTGACACTAATTATGACATTTCTTGTGATTACAAATCTGTTCAAATAAAATTTTTTATAGAATGTTGTGTATAAAATGTCTATAAACTGCTTTGTGCATTTCACACTTTATTTTAAGGTGTCCTTGTTACAGTGTAATTATAATATGAGTAATTGCAGCTGAGTAATACACTGCCAGTGGACTAGCCTAGACAACAATTCAGATACTCAAATTAGGAACATGTCTGTTTTCTTTATCAGTCAATATTTTCAAACAATGTCAGTTTATAAGTCAATATGTTAAACTATGTGAAAAAAAGTATTTAATAGGCTACTCAATCAAAAGAGTTTACACAACAACAAGGCTTAGAATAATTAATTATTCTCCTAGTATATCTTGAGCAGAAGGTTCAGTACAAGTATAGGCCATAAGTCAAGTACACTTAAGTGCAGTTTTAAGTATATTTCTGAGAAGTACTTAAAAAGTAGACTGAAGCTAGGCCAGAAAAAAAAAAAAAAGTGCATCAATAACTTCAATGCCCTGCATTTATTGCATTTTACCTTTAACTGTAGGGGAGATGGTTGTAACACTTTTTTTGAGCATTAGTAACAATGGTTGTTTGTTCTAGATGTCTCAAATTATGGTACATGATAGCCACATTTGTCTGCTACAAATATAACTCACTTGGACATGTACTACACAAACACAGATTATGTGAGTTAATGTCAAATAAAAAGAGTTCCTACCCCACTACTGGGCTGAGGTGTAACTCGAGCTGGGGATGGATGTAACACTGAGAGGTCATTTGCTGAAATAACACCCACACCATCCATTTTTTGCATTAACATTGTTAAATAAAAAAGAAAAAACTGTTTTGAACACCATGAACAATTTAAATTATTTTTTTGTTTAGAATTTTAAATGTTGTTCAAACAAATTGCTGCGTGTTTTTTGTGAGTGTGTGTGTGTAAGTGTACTGTATTCCTGTCACGTAAGGGTTCGGTCACTAGCTATGTTTCCAAGATCCACCTATTTTATATGAATTTTGAGATATTGCATAAAAAAATTAAAAAAACACGCTGTATGGAAACATCAAGATGCGCATAAATTCTAATAATATGCACAAAAACTTGTGAGTTCAATTGAGGCAGATCATTTTTAGCTAGTAAGAAGACATGCACTATGATGGAAAACACATTTACTGAATAAATCCTCGATACACAACTAAAAAAACTCACGTGACTTTGCCTCAACAGAAGATGTGATTGATAACTGGACTCATTGGAATCATCATTTTTAATAAACTGTTACAACGATCCCCACCCCTAACAGCCATAACTTAGCTAACTGTTTTAGCATGTGGGTTTGAAGTTAGCATAAATACAAAGCATCCAAATAAACTAGAGAAATATCTACTTCAGGTCATGCAAGTTAAATAATTGTACCTACAATTCAATGATTGCGAGGCAAAACAATCTTTCTTATCTCATCTTTCTTACCTGAAAATCAGTTTTTGGTCATAAAATCAACAAATTTGCTCACAGCCACATGCAATTTCTCCTGTGAGCTCAAAAAGAAGATGGGAGTGTATGATATCGATTACATTAGCACGGCTCTTCTCGGAACGGTCAAACTTACAGTGTTACAACTGACCCCGTGTTACAATACTCCCGGTCTCCCCTACATTTACAAGGTTGCATTAGTAGCTGCATAAAGTGTACACAGTTACTAAGCACGGTATCAGCCTTTATTATTAAAATGCGGCATGAGAAACTGAAAGAGATACAACGGCCTGTTTAACGCATTAATCTATATGTTTAAACCGAAAGCAACCCTTTATTTTCATCACGACTAGGCTTTCTAGGGCGAACAACATGAAAGAATTTATATTAAAATCAGTGAATCTTCAAAAAGATAAGGGTAGCTACTCACTACATGCAGATTACAAGAGGACAAAGCTGTTATATTCCGAGATGTGTCTGAAGTCTGCGATCTCTTGCCTTATAAACTCTCCAATATGATCGTTGTTAACCAGGTGTGCCACACTAGCACTGAAAAGTGAAGCCAAAACGTCTCGATCGCCCCCAGGTGGCTGGATGCAGTATAGATCACAAACCCCACCCTCTCCATGTAATGTAATGGGACATAGACAAACTAGACAATCAAATTACACTATTACAAATAAGTTATTTGATGCTATAAAAATGGGGGTGTGACGTTATGATTGACAGCTGAGATTGACAGCTTCTCTGAGCAAAGCCTCCTCTTTCCGGAGGAGATTGGAGCTTTAACTTTAATTTCTACATTTCCATGACTGTTTATTTCACAGAATGTTGCTGATTAGGTGGGAGTGTGGGCAGGACCTTGATGTTGCGGCTCCACTTTGCACTCACTACTGCACAGACCCAAGATGTCAGTGCCATATTTGGACACTGGAGGCTTCACTTACTTCAATGGAAGAGAGTGAATGTGTGTTGTCCATCTTTTTTTACAGTCTACATTCCTAATGCGCGCACTGTACCTGCAGGGGCGCTTTAAGATAACCAGAGGCCCCTGGCTCAAATGGAGTTACATGGTTTTTGACCAATGAATGACAGATATATTATATTTTTGTCTGTCACTGGAACAACCACATTTGATGCAGTAAGTGCATCGCATTACGTTTTCATCAATATAACGTTTATTGTAGCTATATGGGCGCAAAAGATATTTTAAACATGATGTTTAAAACAGTATATTTGTTTCAACTAGACTGCGAATAGCAGACCAAGACTATTCTCCGCTCTCCAAATACAAAAAAAGCATTAGCCTTAATGGACAGTGTTTCTTGAGTAAGGAAAACACTGTACTCAAACATCAGTTCTGACAAGCAGAGATCTCCAAACTGTGCAAGGCACATTCTAAATGGAGGGGGGTGGAGTTATGAGATTTGACCGACAGTTTGAGGAGCCAATGGAGTTGAGGTTTAGTCACAAGCTCTTTTAAATGCTTTTTATTGGTTAAATACAGACGTAAAGCATGACCGAGCATTCATTTTATAAAACAAAAATGACAAAATACAGAGACACAAGGTTTAAGCCTGACAGCGATGATATATTCCAAATTTGATAAATTTGTCACACCTGCCAACCTGTCACAGCACACTAGTTTGCAACAGCACAATGGTTGGGAAACACTGCACTACATTAGCTATTATAGGCATTGTACGAAGGTAATATGAAAAGAAAATGCCATCAAAACTTTTCTGGCCAAAACGTACAAAGGTACAGCTTCATGACATAAATTATACAAAATATTTTTTTACTCATCAGCAGTAGATCAAAATAATCACTTGGCATAAATGTGGGCTATTTGTGCTGCATCCGAAATGAAATACTTCCATACTATATAGTATGGAAAAACAGTAAGCCAACAGAGTAGTATGTCCGAATTCATATTTGAAAAACAGTAGGCGATAAGTAACCGGATGACCTACTACTTCCGGCGAGATTCTGAAGTGTGCATATGATGGACACTTTACTATCCCATAAGGCCACGGGAGAGGATTTTTGAATGGAGGTGAAGGGACACAACTGACACTGGTAGGTCATATGATAAGGACAACATGGCAAATGTAGTACGTCCAGATTACATTCATACTGAACTCATTCATACTATATGGAACATACTTCAATCTTAATCGATTTTGAAACTATGGGAGACCACGGACATAAGGGCAATTTCAAATGCACACACTAGAAATCTTTCAAATACACACACTAGAAGACTCGTCTGGACCACGAGACCACACACACACCTGTCGATTGTAGTAACATTTTCACAGTGAGACAAGATCATTTCAAATGACACTGAGAGTAAAAAAACAGGAAAATCATTAGGAGATCCTTGGAGGGGCTGCACCGGTGCTAAGCAAATTTCTGGTGGGGCTTTAGCCAAAGCAAGCCCCAGACTAGCACTGCCACTGAGCACATTTGAATAAACTTCTTTTTCGTAAAGGTATGTGCTAATTCTGCTGTGTGTTTTTGGGAATTGTTTCTTCTGAAATTATCTTCTCTAGCCTCAACATTCTTTGTGTGCTTACATACTCCGAACACTGTGGGCTACGACTGATTTCCAGTTGATGCCATTCAGGTGCATAAAAAATGCTGACAACTCTTGCTGTGAGGCCTTGGAGAAGCCAATCTTAACAAGTGACCATGAAGCCAGACTCAGCTAGAAATAAAGTTCACTGCCAGAACACATTAAGAACACATCAGTGTAAAGGAACTTTCCCGTGTATCAATGAAATAATTCACAGAAACAAACATACAGTGCATAAAAAGTTGGCATGAAATGGAAGTTGCAATAATCATTTCTTTCCTATTGTGACATTTTCTTGGCTTCTCAAACAAGAACAAATGTAGAGCGGGGTTTGATTTGTCCATGGGGAAATGATTGGATGGTTGTGGTTTGCTATTGGTGGAGTGACAGGTTGTCCTGCCTGCCCTCACGCCAGTTAACACATCATCACAGAAGAGAAGAGATGTCGTTGCAAGAGGGAGGGGAATTTACTTCGATTTAACATTATGGACTGAATGTTTTTTTTAATAAATACTACAATTTTCAATAAAAGGGATCAATTTTGATTTGAATTCGTAATTATTTTCGTCAGGGGTTTTTCAAGAAAAAAAAAGTGTGTTCAATCTAACAGCCTTTCCATATACAATGACAGTGACCACTTCCATCAGGCTCCAAAAACACCATTAAAATATCATACGACTTATTCCAAGTCTTCCTATGTCATGCAATATCTTTGAACAGACTGAAAGTTTGCTCACCTCTGCCAAAGTTCTCAGATCTCATACGTGATGGTGTTCAGATTCAAAAATGCCCAATTAACACATGATGCAGGGTTTGAGCTGCAGTAGATGCGTTCACGTGACTTGATATACAGTAGAGCACACAAGCCATATGTACTAGTTTTCGGGTCCAAGATATGGTTACTAGCTGTTATTATATTAAAAATGTTTGCATGAAGGGTTGACAGAATGTTAAATGGGTTTGGAACGACATGAGGGTGAGTAAATGACAGGATTTTCATACTGAGTGAACTATTTCTTCAGGCAAACTTTCCTTTTGTCATTGTGGAATCTGTGTTGAACAAACAGAGCTCAGTCCTGCCTCTTGAAATCAAGCATCTAACACGCTCCCTCCTGCGTGACCTGCTTTACTGTCGTCTCTCTCTCTCGTCTGTCTGATAGCAGCAGTTCATCCAGAGCGTTGACTCTCACCGTCTTATACATTGAAGAATACAGCAATTCAAATAACAGGTGAGTGTACGATTACAGGAATGATGGGAATATTTCATCCTCCATAGTCTGCATTGTTGTGAAACATTTTGCATTAGATATTTACTGGTGTAGAAAAGCTCTTTGCACATTAACTTGCCAGATGCTTTGTAGAGAAACAACGTGTCAAGTTATGTCGTTATTTTTATTCAGTTACTTGAAAATCATTCAGGTCAGCATGTTGGTAAAGACTGCAGTCTTCAACTTATCATTTGAGTGAATATTTTTTATTACTTATTTTTTTAAATGTACTGAAGTGGTCAAAAGTGTTGTCCAGCTTAGGGAAACTGACTTATATACTCTCTGCATTTAATAATATAAATATTATTCAAAATGTTGTTTTTTTATTAAGCAATCATTTTTTGATAACGCAATGAAACATGGCAAATTGTGCAACATTATTTTCGGCCAGGCTGCCATAAAAAGATATTATGAACTTGCAAAAACAAGAGAGAACCAACAAAATATTAATAACCGATTATGTTGTAGCTTTTCTATAATTTTTTTGCATAGTAAAGTAAAATCTGTAACTGCAGTTTGCCTTTTTTGCCAAATGATTTTATCAGATAAATACCTGAACCAAGTTTAGTGTTTTGTCCCTCCCTCATATTTAAAATATTAAAAAAAATATTTTGATGGTTAAATTGAACTTGTAGGGCCATTAAAAATGAATATCCTCGACACTGTCTTTTGCAAAGTATTCACTTTTATCCAACAAATGAGAATAATACAAGAATAAAAGTTACAAAATGAATAAGGCAGAAGCAAAGAGAGGAAATAATATTAACCCTTTCATGCATAGAGGTCACTACAGTGGACAGCTATTCAAAAAGCATTTTCTTGCATATGCATGGGTTTTGATGGCATAGTTGCACATCAACCTCTACAGTCGACAACCCTTGTGCATCATCCTATACATTGCCACCAAGTGGCAAGCCATTGTATATCCATTTTTCCTTCCAAACCAAGATGGCCAATGGCCAGTCAGAAATGCCAAGTTGCTCTGGAATATCCACCCAATTCCTTCTATCCTAGGAGACTCTTGCAGGTAAAAAAACAAAAACAAAACAAAAACAAAGGTGTAGCATCAAGCAATATCTATTGAGTCATATCACAGTTCAGTTTTCCAAGTATAGATTTTAGACTGGGAGAAAATTCTGATTAATCATTTGTCCACTACAGTGGACATCATGCATCAATAGCTATATTTGCTACAGTTCATATTATTACTGTGACTGATGTTTTTTTTTTTTTTAATACTTAATCTGCAGTAACTTCTTTGACTGTAAATAAATGTATTTGTGTTATTAGAATGTAATTTGCATTAACATCAAAAAGTATTCTGATTACGTAATGCATGTTGCTTGTAATGCATTATTTTACTTAGATCAAAAAGTAAACTGATTACGTAATGCACATTACTTGTAATGTGTTACTTTACGTAATCAGATTACTTTTTGATGTTATGAGTAAAGTAACACTACAAGTAACGTGCATTACGTAATCAGATTACTTTTTGATGTTACGAGTAATGCACGTTACTTGTAGTGTTACTTTACTCATAACATCAAAAAGTAATCTGATTACGTAGTAACACATTACAAGTAATGCGTGCATTACGTAATCAGATTACTTTTTGATGTTACGAGTAATGCACGTTACTTGTAACGTGTTACTTTTCTCGTTAGATCAAAAGTAATCAGATTACGTAAAGCATGTTACTTGCAATGCATTACTTGTAACGTTAAATAAGTAATCTGATTACATAATGCATGTTACTTGTAATGTGTTACTTTACTCCTTACATCAAAAAGAAATCTGGGTTATGCATGTTACTTTTAGGGTAGAGTGGGGGGAAACGCCCCCATGGGGTATTTTTCCCAAAATAACCACTAAATAAAATCAAGATACATTTTTGTTGTTGCTATGGACTATGTTGACCAGAGTGATATAGAAGTTTTGACTGCAAAACTTACACTGGTGACGTACCTGAGAGAAAACGGATTTCACGTTAAGTGATTTAATTTTTAACAGTAAGAAAAAAAAGTGTTCTAAAGCTTGTTTTACAGAACATCACAGTTATATTTGATATGAGAAGAGCAAGGCCTGTAGTTAAGGATTACTTGTTATTTAAGGAAAATATAATTATATTTTCAGAATTACATAATTTTTCTTTCAGACATAGTCTGTGGGGTAAAACGCCCCAAGGGGGCATTGCTTCCCAATATCATAATTACTGTAGTTACCATGTTCTGAACATCACATTCTTTGTTTTCCCATCAAATGTAATCTAACTAGGTGGCTGAATAAAAACATTTGGACTTAAATTACCTCACATTAGCATCAGCAAGCTAGTTAGCCAGCCAGTTAGCATCAGCTAACAATTTTTTTTAGAAAATGTTGATTTTCAGCATGGGTCATTAATCATTTTTATTATTATATTTTAATATTTATTTTAGATTGTTTTAAGCTAAAACATGCTTGTACTCTGATTTTGCTGTAAACATACAAAGCAAATTACTTCATCAGAGTGGGGGTATTTTAATTACAATTAATTATTTTAATACTTGATTTGAATTACATTTTTGTTAAAAATCTAATAACATGAAAACTCTGGGTATTTTTCATACTTGGTTTATAATTTATGTCATTATCACTGAAAACTAGGATAACTATTCTAGACACATTTAACTTTTGTTTCACAGAAAAGTTACACAGTCCTTAAGGGGGGCGTTTTCCCCCACTCTACCCTAGGGTGTTACCCCCAATGCTGTTCATTTCAGATGAGATTGAAAACAGCTGATCACTAGGCTTTCTCAGAGGAGAGCTATGGTAGAAATGTGTCCATCTTGAACATATTCATAATTATCAGCTAATAAGGATAAACAGACATACTCTGCACTGAATTCTTTAACTGCTTGTTCAAATTGCTTAATTAAAATGGGCTAAAGCAACACAATTGCTATACATTTTGTCCTAACTTAATTTGATTGTGTTCAATCCACTTAAATAGAAGTCAAATCGAAGTTTACTTAATCCGTTTGTGTTGAGATTACATGAATGATTTGTGTTGCATTAACTGGAAACTGGGCGGGGCTTGTTAGTTCCCAGCATGCTTTGCATATGGCTAAATCAAGAGAGAGTAAATGTTGTTATTTTATATGTAAACGTTATTTTATGTATTTTTGAGCAAGATGAGAAAGGGGGAGACTTGATGGTGTTTAATATTTTTAGAACCATTTAAATTACAGTTACCATTGTGGAGAAGAGTGGAGCATTTGCTGTGGACTGATACAACTAATGTCATAACGGCTTTGCTGAAGGAGCTTTTAATGCTTAGCATTTAAGATGCTAATGTGTGCTTTTGCTAGCTAAAAGTTGAATTACTAGCTAAAAGTCAACTAGCTAGTGCAGTATTATAATTCAGTTGTGTAACAAAAAAGTATTAAAGTATATGAGGTGGATGAATGAATATATGAAATTGAATGCCTGAATCATGTCAGGGAGCCATATAAATTTCACTTTGAGACTACTTAATTGAGTCACTAAAAATGTATTAATTTCATGATGTTGAAGTTACATGAACAAATTATGTTTGTTTAACTTAATTGATTCATGTGGGACCGATGTACATGATTAAATCATGTAAATCCAACACACTTTTTTTTTTTTTCAGTGTGATACACTGGAGCATCAGAGCTGGGTTCCCACAGTTGTACATTGACAGGTTGTAGAGATTTCTGATGGAATCACGTCCTCATGTTCTGATATTAAAGATACGCGAAGTTCAACTTGTCTGAACTGTGTTTGCAATATTTCACATCTATATTTTTTGTGTATATTTGATAGTTTTCACATGATTTTATACAATTGTATTGATTGGTTTGTAAAATACACACAATGTTGCTGTGTTATTACTGTATTATGTTTAATACAGTATATCTTCAGTTTAAACCATAAACGCATGCTGTCTACTCTAGTGGACATTTGAAAATCTCTTTGTAAAAAAAAAAATCGTCCTACGAGCAATAAAAACACATAGGAAAAAATCCTGATGCATAATTCATGCATAAAAGGGTTAAAAGTAGTGCTACCATACCAGATTATAGTGCAATGTGTAAAAGGATAGTTAGCTTTCTATAGAAAGAGATACATTTTCAGTCATTGTTGCAATGGATGCAATTAATTAAATGTTGTCCTCCAAATTAATAATATAAAATTTCTTTAGTTATCCTCAAGAGTAATGGAGCACCAGTCAGAGGTCAGAGCAGTTGTATTGTAACATTATTTTTCATAAAACTTAGCATGACAGCCAAGCCTTTCTTCTCCAAATGCCAGTAGTTTCTCAGAGCTTCTAAATAATACTGTGCTTCCCATAGGTTCCCACTGTGTGACAATAAAGGCTTTCAGGATCTCATTAAGCTTCATACAATAAGTCAACTGTGTTTAAAGCCTCACTTGGCACTTGACTTGAGTAGATGGGGGATGACAAGAGGCAGTTTAACCAACAGTAATCTACTGTACTATAAAAAAAAATAATACAATATATTGTTTATAAGACATATAAACAGCTCTTATGTATACAGTTATTGTGTTTGTAATGAAAGTAACAGAAGATTTCAGATGTGATGTTGACATAGGCTGAGTGACAAGATCTTGAAACTGAACTTTGAAATAAAACTAATGCATTTTATTAATTTAGCCCCCAGAGCTGCATGTTATATTTTGGAAGTGCTTTAGGAAGCCGTCAATTTTAAAAAGCATGATGCTTATGTATATTTTGTTGGAATGATTTTGCAAAACTACACTGTATTGCCAAAAGTATTGAGACACCCCTCCAAATCATTGAATTCAGATGTTCCAATCACTTCCATGGCCACAGGTGTATAATCAAGCACTGGGCATGCAGATGCTTCTACAAACATTTGTGAAAGAATGGGTCGCTCTCAGGAGCTCAGTGAATTCAAGCGTGGTACCGTGATAGGTTGCCACCTGTGCAATAAGTCCATTCGTGAAATTTCCTCACTACTAAATATTCCACGGTCAACTGTTAGTGGGATTATAACAAAGTGGAAGCAATTGGGAACAACAGCAACTCAGCCATGAAGTGGTAGGCCACGTAAAATCACAGAGCAGGGTCAGCGCATGCTGAGGTGCACAGTGCACAGAAGTCACCAACTTTCTGCAGAGTCAATAGCTACAGACCTCCAAACTTCATGTGGCCTTCAGATGAGCTCAAGAACAGTGTGTAGAGAGCTTCAAGGAATGGGTTTCCATGGCTGAGCAGCTCATCAAAGCCTTACATCAAGTGCAATGCAAAGCGTCGGATGCAGTGGTGTAAAGCAGGCCACCATTGGACTCTAGAGCAGTGGAGACGTGTGCTCTGGAATGACCAATCATGCTTCTCTGTCTGGCAATCCGATGGACGAGTCCGGGTTTGACAGTTGCCAGGAGAATGGTACTTGCCTTACTGCATTGTGTCAATGTAAAGTTTGGTGGAGGGGGGATTATGGTGTGGGGTTGTTTTTCAGGGGTTTGGGCTTGGCCCCTTAGTCCCAGTGAAAGGAACTCTTAATGCTTCAGCATACCAAGACATTTTGGACAATTTCATGCTCCCAGCTTTGTGGGAACAGCTTGTGGATGGCCACTTCCTGTTCCAAAATGACTGCACACCAGTGCACAAAGCATCGGTCTATAAAGACATGGATGAGCGAGTTTGCTGTAGAGGAACTTGACTGGCCTGCACAGAGTCCTGACCTCAACCTGAAAGAACACCTTTGGGATGAATTAGAGCGGAGACTGAGAGCCAGGCCTTCTCGTCCAACATCAGTGTCTGATCAGTGCCATGCGCTTCTAGAGGAATGGACAAAAATTCCCATAAATGCACTCCTAAACCTTGTGGGTAAAGCCTTCCCAGAAGAGTTTAAACTGTTATAGCTGCAAATGGTGGGCCAACTCCATATTAAATCCTACGGATTAAGAATGGGATATCATTAAAGTTCATGTGCATGTAAAAGCAGGCGTCCCAAAGCTTGGCTATATAGTGCATGTTGATTTTCAAAGATAATATTTCACCACTGTTATCCCAAATGTCAAATGTACTCAAGTCAGTACTCTGACACTCTTTAAAGTTTTATGATCCTGGGATATAACCTGTAAAGCATCTGATCGTACAAACCCGATTCCAAAAAAGTTGGGACACTGTACAAACAGAATGCAATGATGTGGAAGTTTCAAATTTCAATATTTTATATTTTATTCAGGCCGGAAAACCATACTGGATCTTCAGGCCCTTAGACAGCACTGCATCACATACAGGAATGCTACTGTAATGGAAATCACAACATGGGCTCAGGAATACTTCCAGAAAACATTGTCGGTGAACACAATCCACCATGCCATTCGCCGTTGCCATTCAAAAAAGAAGCCATATCGAAACATGATCCAGAAGCGCAGGCGTTTTCTCTGGGCCAAGGCTCATTTAAAATGGACTGTGGCAAAGTGGAAAACTGTTCTGTGGTCAGACCAATCAAAATTTGAAGTTCTTTTTGGAAAACTGGGACGCCATGTCATCCGGACTAAAGAGGACAAGGACAACCCAAGTTGTTGTCAGCGCTCAGTTCAGAAGCCTGCATCTCTGATGGGATGGGGTTCATGAGTGCGTGTGGCATGGGCAGCTTACACATCTGGAAAGGCACCATCAATGCTGAAAGGAATATCCAAGTTCTAGAACAACAAATGCTCCCATCCAGACGTCGTCTCTTTCAGGGAAGACCTTGCATTTTCCAACATTACAATGCCAGAAAAACATACTGCATCAATTACAACATCATGGCTGCGTAGAAGAAGGATCCGGGTACTGAAATGGCCAGCCTGCAGTCCAGATCTTTCACCCATAGAAAACATTTGGCGCATCATAAAGAGGAAGATGCCACAAAAAAGACCTAAGACAGTTGAGCAACTAGAAGCCTGTATTAGACAAGAATGGGACAACATTCCTATTCCTAAACTTGAGCAACTTGTCTCCTCAGTCCCCAGACGTTTGCAGACTGTTAGAAAAAGAAGAGGGGATGCCACACAGTGGGAAACATGGCCTTGTCCCAACTTTTTTGAGATGTGTTGATGCCATGAAATTTAAAATCAACTTATTTTTCTCTTAAAATGATACATTTTCTCAGTTTAAACATTTGATATGTCATATGTTGTATGACATATGTTGTATTCTGAATAAAATATTGAAATTTGAAACTTCCACATCATTGCATTCTGTGTTTATTCACAATTTGTACAGTGTCCCAACTTTTTTGGAATCGGGTTTGTAGTTCTATTGATTAGCTAATAGTGAACTACGCCATTCAGCTGAGCACTATTACTTACTAATTAGTTTGTCAGAGTTTCTTGTTAGGTAATAGTAGTTACTATTAATAGTGCATTACTCATTTGTTCCTGTTTTTCATAGATGGAACAGTATTCTAAAGTGTTACCCAATTTTGGAATGTTGCAGTGTTTCTAATACTGAGAACTAAGAAAAAATGAAAAAAAAAATTAGTTTGTAATGGTGCGGTAGGCAGTGACCGTGTTCCCTTATGAGAAAGAAGTATTTTAGCATACTTTTGATTATGGAGATTATATCTTTAAAATAATATGAGCAATCTAAATTTAAACGTAAATAAAAATAAATCTGAATTGCAATTTAAATAAAAATTTATTGTTTAAATTTATTAAATGCAATTAGCTGAACTTAAGAGTGTTTTTTATACCCACTTAAGTAGGACATAAGTACATCGTTATATGTAATTTCATAATTCTATTGTCTTTGAAATATGGTTAAAGTGTACTAACAAGCATTTATGGTCAACTAAAATATACTTTAATGTAATTATATCTTGTATGTCATGTAATTAAATATACAGTATATATTTAGTATATTAACTTTAAATGTAATATTGATATCACACTACAGATAAAATTATAATCTTCATAAGTATATGTACTTTACATGTGATTGTTAGTTAACGTGTAAGTGCTAGAACAAGATGGCGCCGGGTTCGGTCGCCGTTCAGGTCGCTCCGCGAAGACTGTGCTTTTATTTACTATTTTACTTTCTTTTACTCTCAGTTTTTACAAACTTATCAACTGCATTGATCTGCTATGACAGCAAAACTCTTTTGGACATTGGTTACCTCTACACCGGACTGTTTCAGGACACTTTCGCTGATCCTCTGTGGCCATCTGAGATTCTTCGCAACGCAGAGTTGAACAATGGACAGACGGGTCAACGGCGAAGAATCAAGAAACACCGTGAGGAAAAGGGCATTCAGCCCTCCTCTCCCGAGCATTCTTCTAGCAAATGTTCAGTCCTTGGAGAATAAGATGGACGATCTTAGAGCCAGGATAAGTTTTCAACGGGACATGAGGGACTGTAACATCTTTTGTTTGTACGAAACGTGGCTCACGCCCGCGGTCCCGGACACCGTCGGAGAACTTCTCTGTTTTTCAGATGGACAGAACAGCCGAGGTCGGTAAATCCAAAGGTGGTGGAGTATGCTTCATGGTCAACAAGAAATGGTGCGATCCCAGGAACATCACCATTCTCTCGCGGTCCTGCTCGCCTCATCTGGAACATTTAACAATCATTTGCCGCCCATTCTATCTGCCGAGGGAGTTTTCTGCGGTCGTTGCGACCGCCGCTTACATTCCACCACAGGCAGACACAGGGCTGACTTTATCTGGCCTTCATGATGTTGCCAGCGGCGTCATAAACAAACACCCCGACGCAGCGTACATTGTCGCGGGCGATTTTAACAAAGCAAACCTAAAGAAAGTCCTGCCAAACTTTCACCAGCACGTCTCCTGTCCTACACGAGGAGCAAACACACTGGATCATTGCTACTCTCCATTTAAGAACGCCTATAAAGCGCGGTCACTTCCAGCTTTTGGCAAATCGGATCATGCCGCCATTTTCCTCACACCTGAATACAAACAAAGGCTCGTTCAGGAACCCCCGGTGAGGCGGGAAGTTAAGCGTTGGTCGCCCCACTCAGAGACCGCGCTTCAGGCAGCTCTTGATGACGTTGACTGGGACATGTTCCGAGCGAGTTCAGCTGACGTAAGCAAGTTCACAGATGTGGCGCTTTGCTTCATCAACACGCTTACAGAGCAAGCCACGCAAACAATAACAATAACGTCCTTCTCAAATCAGAAACCGTGGGTGGACAATTCAATCTGCGCTGCAGTGAACACACGCACTGCCGCTTACAACGCCGGTCTCCTAACGGGGAATATGAATGAATACAGATCGTCCTGCTATGCTCTGCGGCGTGCAGTTAAAGCCGCAAAACTCCGTTATAAAGACCGAATGGAGTCTCATTTCCAACTCAACGACTCGCAGCGCATGTGGCAAGGTCTGAGGTCCATCTGCGCTTTTGGATCTAAATCCTCTGCAGAGGTGAGCGCTGATCCGTCGCTTGTGAATGAGTTAAACTCTTTCTACGCTCGCTTTGACTGTAACCGCGGCAACGCGACTCCACCAAGTGGCGCGTCAGAGAGAATTACTCAGAGCAGCAACAACCACGTGATCTCTGTCTCGGAGGATGAAGTTCGGAGAGCACTCAAGCGTGTGGACGTCAGGAAAGCTGCTGGGCCAGATGGTATTTCAGGTCGTGTTCTGCGGTCCTGTGCTGATCAGCTCGCCGGGTTGTTTACACCTATCTTCAATGAGTCCCTTGCTACATCTGTGGTCCCCACCTCCTTCAAAAAATCCACCATCATCCCTGTCCCTAAGAACAGTAAACCCTCTTGCCTAAATGACTATCGTCCAGTGGCTCTCACGTCTATAGTCATGAAGGTCTTTGAGAGACTCATTAAAAACACCATTTGCTCCTTCATTCCTGACACTTTGGACCCTCTTCAGTTTGCCTATTTTCCCAATAGATCGACTGAAGATGCCATCTCTCATGTCCTCCACTCCTCCCTCACTCACATCGACAGCAAAAGTGGGAACTACGTAAGGCTGGTATTTATTGACTATAGCTCAGCCTTTAACACCATAGTTCCCATCAAGCTAACCGCCAAACTCCTGGATCTCGGCCTGAATCCTTCTCTCTGCCACTGGATTGAGGTCTTCCTCACTGGCAGGCCTCAGGTGGTGAGAGTAGGCCAGTCCACCTCCTCCTCCATCAGTGTGGGAGCTCCACAGGGCTGTGTCCTGAGTCCCCTGCTCTACTCTCTCTACACGCATGACTGTTTGTCCACACACAGCTCCACCTCTATCATCAAATTTGCTGATGATACTGTTGTCCTGGGCCTCATTTCCAACAACAATGAGATGGCATACTTCGACGAGGTGGAGCATCTAACATCATGGTGCCAGGACAACTGTCTCTCTCTGAATGTTGGCAAGACCAAAGAAATTATTGTGGACTTCAGGAAGAGACAGCAACGGACATATTCCCCCCTCATGATCAGCGGGTCACCAGTAGAGAGAGTGAGCAGCTTCAGGTACCTGGGTGTAAACATCTCCGAGGACCTGACCTTGACTGCACACATTCAGACACAGGTGAAAAAAGCCAGGCAAAGACTGTACCACCTGCGCCAGCTGAGGAAATTCAGGGTTTCACCAGCTATCCTGAAAACTTAATTCAGTGCATCACAGCGTGGTATGGGAACAGCACCAGTCATGACTGCAAAGCCCTGCAAAGAGTTGTGCGCTTATCCGAGCGTATCTCAGGGTCAGCTCTCCCGTCTCTGCAGGACGTCTACACCAAACGCTGCAAAGGCAGAGCTACTAAAATCATCAAGGACTCTAATCACCCTGCAAACCCTCATTTCACGCTGCTGCCATCTGGTAAGCGCTTCCGAAGCCTGATGGCCAAAACTGAGAGACTCAGGAGGAGCTTCTTCCCCCAGGCCATCCGACTCCTGAACTCAGTCACTTAACATCACGTGACTTCACTTCAGGATAAACATCGACATACTGACATTGCACTGCACTTTCTGTTCTCGTTGTTACTGTGTAACAACCTGTTATAAACCTGTTTGCACATTATACTCTTATACATTTGTTAACCACATATTTATAAGTCTACAGTTTACTCACTGCACAGTTTACCTCACTTATTTTATTCCACTTCTTTATTCTTATTTTTTTACTTTTTCTTCTACTTGACTTGATTATTTATAATTCTACAGATATATATATATATATATATATATATAGTACTTTTTTATTCTATTTCTATTATAATTTCTTCCTTGTGTTTTTAACTGTGAATTTGCACTGTCCATGGAGCGGACCTGTTTACATTTCACTGCCGGTTGT
Source organism: Paracanthobrama guichenoti (assembly GCA_018749465.1). Lineage (NCBI taxonomy): Eukaryota > Metazoa > Chordata > Actinopteri > Cypriniformes > Gobionidae > Paracanthobrama > Paracanthobrama guichenoti. The sequence continues at coordinate 7,853,127 of CM031958.1, forward strand.
ATATTCTGTATATAACTGTGTATGTGACAAATAAAACTCTTGAATCTTGAAGTGTATTTCTTTAAATCATGACAAAAGAAATTTATTTAAAATGTGTAGTAAAAACACATAAAAACAGTACACTTAAGTGGTACACAGTACACTCGTTTTATATTATCTGCAAGTATTTTTTTAAATATATATATATATTAAAAATATATATATATATATATATACTTTTAAGATTTGAAGTACAGTACAAGTGCTTCTTTTTCACAAAGGTTGTGTGGCTTTGTCATGCTGAGAGACTCAAATTATAAATGTGTTCAAATAAAAACGGTTGCTATAATAAATGACTGTGAGCTGCTCTTGTATGGTGTTTAACCCATATTTTGTAAATAAAAATACTTTTAATTGTTGCTAGAGTGAGTTTACAGTGAGGGTTAAAGGATCATTTCAATGTCAGTTCAGCCTCTGTCATGTGACAAGCTACACTTCCTGCTTTGGATCAACGTCAGAGAGGCTGCTCCAGCCTCAGAGACCTCCAGCTCCCCCTCTCTGCATGTAATTTGGGACTAATAGGTGGAGCTAGAATATCCAACCACACCTTAACCCTACCCATAACACTATTCCTCCTCCCATTAGACATTCAGAGAGGTGGATCTTGAGAGAAAGGGAAGGGGAGGGGTTAGTTGCATCATGCTTACACTTGCGTCCCCTGTTCACTCTCCGACGGGCAGTTGAGCACATGGTCTTGAATGTTTGCCCACTGGGATAAAGGAACCCTGCTTCACACAGCTCATGCCTGCACGGTCTTATTACCATCAGGTGAGTATCAGAGTAAGAGAGAGAGCCTAAAGGATAAGGAGCGAGAAAAACAGAGCTCAAACTCACATGCAGAAGGCTATTGAAACTATGATCAGAATGTACTAAAACCTCAGGAGAATCAGGTGGGATGTATATGTGTATCTTTGTGTTTATCCATGAGTGTGTTCAAAATGTTTTTTTTGTAAACAGTGAGCCAAAAAAAGATTCAAGGGCATTGGAGAGTAGGCTACGTAACCACTGGTATGAACACAAACAGGTTATTGTGAATGGGGAGAATTGATTATACAATCAAGAAGGAGGAAACTGTTATGTCATAGAACAAGGAAGGTGATCAGTGAATTTACAAAAGGCAATTACAGGAACTGCTGGTGTAGTATTATGTGAAGTGAGTTTATAAGTAACCTGTGTTGCTGTTTGGCTTTAGTACTGTGAGTTTGAATGGGAAATGTGACATCTCTGATGCAAAGTGTGAATTCAAATAATAAGAAGACAAATATTATAGAGAACTGCAAAAATTCAAATTCAAATTATATTCTCATCATATTTTCAGTGTAATTGTTGGTGCATGCTAAAACATACATCACAAGGACAAGAGGGATGTCCAATCCTGCTCACTTTCCAGCAGTTTAGTTCCAGCCCTAATTAATATCTTACCAAGATCGGAATTTGCATTAAACCGTTCACACGCACAGCCGCATACCATATGCCACACACAGACTCCATTGAGCACATGCTGATTGTTTGAATGCAGTCACTTGTCTGTCAGACAGCAGCTCAAATGTCAGTACTTTGAACTTTCTATAGTGGGTTATTTTTAAAGTTTAGTATTGATGAAGTACTGGTACGTTTGACCTACATAAGTTGAATTCATTTTTTCCTTCTATAGGGATCAACAATTATTTTTCAGCCCAAGCATCTCTTAGAGATAGTGAAGGGATCCGTTGTAAAAATTAATGTATTAACATACTTTGTCATGATATTGCAAAGCCATTAAAAACCACCCAAACTACTTGTCATATACTATACATGTACATTAGATTTTTATTAATTTTTTTAGTTTTTTCTTATAATGTGGTTAGAAAAATTGGTTTAGCTTCATATCTCAATTTGGTTACATTTAACTAAATATTGCATTTTTTGTTAAACTTAAATGTGCACTGTGTAAATTTTAGTGGCATCTAGCGGTGAGGTTGTGAATTGCAACCGCCCATCGCTCACCCCTCCTTTTCAAAGCACATAGAGACGCTAACAGTGGCAAGTTTGTCCGTTTAGCACTACTGTAGAAACATGATGGCGCAAAATGACGATTTCACTGTAAGGGGACCTGTGGTGTGTGTAGACAGAAATGGCTCAGTCTAAGGTAATAAAAACATGGTTCATTATGTAAGGTCTTTATACACAACTGAAACTATAGTTATGTATATTATATTGCATTTTCCGTCAATAGATCCTCATAAATACTAGGGATAGTTCACCCTAAAATGAGAACTCACACATCATGCAGAGAAGCCCAGTGGCCAAGATATCGTATACCCCCAGGACACTTGGGGCTCGATTTACAAAACATTTGCGCAAATTAGCATGAGAGCACAATCCCATAAAAGCGCAGATGGGAGTGGAAAGTTCAGCGTGTGATCTACTGACGACATACAAATTAAAGAACACAGACACAGCCAGATAATTTCCATAATGACCAACACAATCTTCCAAGAGCAGTGCAAATTAGCATCTGTTTTAATGGCACAACCCTGTCCACGCCTTTTCAGTCTTTAGTAAATCCTGAGAGTAGTTTTTTTAATGCCAAAAGAGGGTTTGCGCTGGTGCAAGCTGTTAGTACCCTTGGAATATATGGCATGGGATCAATCTGTGATACTTTTGCGTCTTTTTTAAAAGGCTTAATGCTGGTCGCTATTCACTGCTATTATATGAACGACCACGAGCAGGACTCTCCTTTTGTGGCCCATAAAAAGAAAGGGTATACGGCATTAGAACAAAACCAGGGTGAGTAAATGATGACTTAGGCTAGTTTTCATTTTAGGGTGAACTATCCCTTTAAGTCTATAAACTGCAGGGTTTGACAATTAGGCGAATGGGAAAAATCCATGTGAATGTTGAATTGACTGCTCTTTTGCATCTTCTTGCACTTGAACAGACAAATACACACACAATTATGTCAAAATGCCCGTCTTAGCATCCTCATAAACACATTCGGTTATATCTTAAGTGAACGTAAACAGTTGAGAAAGAAAACTTGAGCAACTTTTTAAGCAACCAACTATAACCACTAAAAATCCTAGGAACACACTAACAACCACTCAGAACACCCTAACAACCACTTAACAACAGACCACCAAACATTGTGGCATGGAACTTTGAGGCTGCTCAGCTTCAATATTCTCTCTAATGTTACACACAGCACACTGTTGAAGTAGTGTTGTTAGTATCTCCTTGGTTCATTATATTAAATGTACGTTTTCTGACATCAAAGTAGTGCTTGCAAGTCAAAGAAAAGCTATTGTAAAACTAACCACTTTACCTGTACTCCCATCTTTCAGATAACCTTTAAAAACCAGTTGCCTTTTGGACATCTGTGCCTTCATCATGTCACTGCTCACGCATGTTTTTGCCTGCCTTTTTGGCATTGGATCATGGGTGGCCATTAATGGGATGTGGGTGGAGCTACCTCTGATTGTCCATGCCATTCCTGAGGGTTGGTACCTGCCCTCCTATCTCACAGTAATTATCCAGATGGCCAACATTGGCCCTCTCTTCATCACGCTCATGCACCACTTCAGACCGGGCGTGCTGGACGAGCGGCCCGTTATATATACCATTGTGACAGTCGGTGTGGTGGCCACCTTCCTCCTGGCTTTCCTCTGGAACCACACACTTACATTTGGAGGAGGCGAACACAGTGTTGCCTTACTGTCCCTTAGCTTCCTGCTGTCTGTTGTGGACTGCACCTCATCCGTCACCTTTTTACCCTTCATGATGCGTCTACAGCCTCAGTACCTCACCACCTACTTCATTGGAGAAGGTCTAAGTGGTCTGGTCCCAGCGGTGGTGGCTCTTATCCAAGATGTAGAGGTGGTCCACTGTAAAAATGCAAGTGCTAATGCGAATTTTAGCATGGGGAACTCATCCTCGGGCTTCGATGGAGAACTACAGGCACAATACCAGCCGGCCAACTTCTCCGCTCAGGTTTTCTTCCTTTTTCTCAGTGCGATGATGATGGTGTGCCTGGGCGCTTTCGTGTCACTCAATCTCCACCCAGCTGTGGAGCGGGAACACAAGAGCAAAGGTTATATTGATGATTCTCAGCAGGTGGAGAAGATTGATATAAGTCAATCCCCAAACAGTGAAACTCCAGAACAGAGACCCATGCTGGATTTCCCAGAAGGCCCAGTGATAAAACGACGCAGCTCATTTGGAAAAGGAACCTACAGCAGAACAGAGCTGGTCTTCATTTTTGTAGTTCTGGCCTGGGTCAATGCATTGACCAATGCAATCCTGCCCTCAGTCCAGTCTTACTCATGTTTGCCGTATGGAAATCAAGTCTATCATCTTGCAGCCACGTTGTCCTCAGCTGCGAATCCAGTGGCGTGCTTTATTGCCTTGTTTGCACCAATCAGGTGAGAAAAATAACTTTGATTTAAAGTCAATATTCTCTTCCTGGAGCTCAAACAGTAGAGCATGTTGTGAGCAACATCAAGATCATGAGTTTGATTCCCAGGGGAATTTAAACATTTAATGGACTATAAGTCACTTATAAAAGTGTCTACCAAATGCATAAATGATTACTTAGACAAATTTGATAAAACTGTTTAGCCAGAGTATAACTGGCTCCCCCATTGTAGCCTGGGTCCCAAGGTGTTTTTTCTCCTGTAACCAACAAAATTTACTCCCCTGCCTCTGGCTTGTTTATTGGAGGATTAAATCATTATGCATTGATTTTCTAACAGCCGCCTGCTTTAATTAAAGGTAGTCAATACGACCAAACCCTTTAAGTCAAGTCAAGTCACCTTTATTTATATAGCGCTTTTTACAATGTCGATTGTTTCAAAGCAGCTTCACAGTGTTAACAGGAAAACAATGCAACAGAATTTGATTCGGCTGTACAGCCGCTCTGGTGAAAACGGTGATGTCATTCAGCTAACTTCAATTGTCATATAGTGTCAATGCGGGCAGGTCAGTAATATAGTTGAAATTTAAGTGTCCCCAACTGCACTTTACCACTATATTAGTAATTTTCAACCTAAATCTTTACCGTAATACAAGTAATTTTGAATTACAGTAAGAAACACCATCACATTATAGTAAATATGCCTGAAACCAGAGATGCTACTAATTAAAATTAAAGCCATACCCTATAAGGTTTACCCAGGCTATACCCAGATAAGGTTTAAGCTAGTCCCAGACTAAATGCATGTTTGAGCTGTTTTAACGGAAAGCTAATATTTATAATATAAATTAAGTCAGTGCCATTGTTTTGTCTCAAGATCAATGTTTTTTCTAAGGCACGTTTATAAAAGATACTTAAATGTCCTAATTTAACTAAGGCTTAATCCTGGCTTAATCTAAACCCTGTCTGTGAAACAGGCCTACCTTTCTCAGCATTGTCACTTCAATTACTTAAATAAAATTTGGAAAATGTTAAACTCACATCATTCTCTTTGACAACTGGCTAGTTTTCCCTTAAGACAACTGACTGTATCTTCACTGATGCTGTCAGATAATTGTTTACTCTTGCAATCTAAAACCTTATGCCTTATTTAATTACTCTCGATATGTGCCCAAGCTTCAAACCTTTCAGACTTTTCACCTATGATATCTTATTTTCATTAATACTTTTTGGGAACTGTACTCGTTGGTATTCTTACTTTGAACAAAACAGACCATTATTTAAATCTTTTAGGCCTGGTTTCACAGACAGGGGTTAGATTAAGCCAGGATTAGGCCCTAGTTCAATTAGGACATTTAAGTAGCTTTTATAAACGTGCCTTGGAAAACATTACTGATGTGCATCTTGAGACAAAACAATGACAGTGATAAATTTTAAGATATGTCAGTGCAAGTAGCTTTCAGTAAAACATCTCAAACATGCATTTTAATCTGGGAATTTTAAACTGGTCTCGTGTCTCACGGAGACGCAGCTGGCACTCATTATCACTCATGCCACCGGCCTCGCCCCGTTCTCACGGTCACTCGGCCTCGCTGCTTGCCACAATTATAAATGTAGTATAGACCTAAAGTCTGGAGGATCACTTGCATCATTGTTAAATATCATAATTTTGCCCAGCCCTAAAAATTGCTCTATGGTAAAGCACTAAGGATACTTTTACATGACAACGATGTACTAAATACGGAAAAAATGTTGCATTCAGTTCTCAGGGATCTGTGAAAACAATTAAAAACACTGTATTCTGCTGCCAGGTCAGTAGATGGCAATGTCACTTTGTAAAGAAACACTAGGGGCCCTATCATGCCCTATCAGCGCAATGCGACAGCATTTCCATTTCCAGTTCTCATTTCCAACTCAACGACTCGCGGCGCATGTGGCAAGGTCTGAGGTCCATCTGCTCCTTTGGATCTAAATCCTCTGCAGAGGCAAGCGTTGATCCGTTGCTCGTGAACGAGTTAAACTCTTTCTATGCTCGCTTTGACTGTAACCGCGGCAACGCGACTCCGCCAAGTGGCGCGTTAGAGGAAATTACTCAGAGCAGCAACAATCACGTGATCTCTGTCTCAGAGGATGAAGTTCGGAGAGCACTCAAGCGTGTGGGACGCCAGGAAAGCTGCCGGGCCGATGGTATTTCAGGTCGTGTTCTGCGGTCCTGTGCTGATCAGCTCGCCGGGTTGTTTACATCTATCTTTAATGAGTCCTCGCTACATCTGTGGTCCCCACCTCCTTCAAAAAATCCACCATCATCCCTGTCCCTAAGAACAGTAAACCCTCTTGCCTAAATGACTATCGTCCAGTGGCTCTCACGTCTATAGTCATGAAGGTCTTTGAGAGACTCATTAAAAACACCATTTGCGCCTTCATTCCTGGCACTTTGGACCCTCTTCAGTTTGCCTATCGTCCCAATAGATCGACTGAAGATGCCATCTCTCATGTCCTCCACTCCTCCCTCACTCACATCGACAGCAAAAGTGGGAACTACGTAAGACTGCTATTCATTGACTATAGCTCAGCCTTTAACACCATAGTTCCCACCAAGCTAACCTCCAAACTCCTGGATCTCGGCCTGAATCCTTCTCTCTGCCACTGGATTGAGGTCTTCCTCACTGGCAGGCCTCAGGTGGTGAGAATAGGCCAGTCCACCTCCTCCTCCATCACCCTGAGTGTGGGAGCTCCACAGGGCTGTGTCCTGAGCCCCCTGCTCTACTCTCTCTACACGCATGACTGTTTGTCCACACACAGCTCCACCTCTATCATCAAATTTGCTGATGATACTGTTGTCCTGGGCCTCATTTCCAACAACAATGAGATGGCATACTTGGACGAGGTGGAGCATCTAACATCATGGTGCCAGGACAACTGTCTCTCTCTGAATGTTGGCAAGATCAAAGAAATGATTGTGGACTTCAGGAAGAGACAGCAACGGACATACTCCCCCCTCATGATCAGCGGGTCACCAGTAGAGAGAGTGAGCAGCTTCAAGTACCTGGGAGTAAACATCTCCGAGGACCTGACCTGGACTGCTCACATTCAGGGTTTCACCAGCTATTCTGAAAACTTTCTATTTAGGGGCGATAGAAAGTGTTTTAACTCAGTGCATCACAGCGTGGTATGGGAACAGCACCAGTCATGACCGCAAAGCCCTGCAAAGAGTAGTGCGCTTATCCGAGCGTATCTCAGGGTCAGCTCTCCCGTCTCTGCAGGACGTCTACACCAAACGCTGCAAAGGTAGAGCTACCAAGATCATCAAGGACTCTAATCACCCTGCAAACCCTCATTTCACGCTGCTGCCATCTGGTAAGCGCTTCCGAAGCCTGATGGCCAAAACTGAGAGACTCAGGAGAAGCTTCTTCCCCCAGGCCATCAGACTCCTGAACTCAGTCACTTAACACCACGTGACTTCACTTCAGGATAAACATCGATACACTGTCATTGCACTGCACTTTCTGTTCTCGTTGTTACTGTGTAACAACCTGTTATAAACCTGTTTGCACATTATACTCTTATACATTTGTTAACCACATATTTATAAGTCTACAGTTTACTCACTGCAAAGTCTACTTCAATTATTTTATTCCACTTTATCCTTATTTGTTACCTTTTTTTTTCTCTTGACTTGATTATTTATAATTCTACATATATATATATATATATATATTAGTACTTTTTTATTCTATTTCTATTATAATTTCCTCCTTGTGTTTTTAACTGTGAATTTGCACTGTCCATGGAGCGGACCTGTTTACATTTCACTGCCGGTTGTATATTCTGTATATAACTGTGTATGTGACAAATAAAACTCTTGAATCTTGAATCTTGAATCAGGCAATGAAAATGATAACTGCGTCTGGCTGTAAATGGCAAAAAACACTTGCGTTGTGCCTGGCGTATGACAGGGCCTCTGATTGGTTTATTGCCCGTTACACACAAAACACACCCATTACTCATTAAGAGACTAGGTACAACCCTCTTGGACCATGCAACTGGTGTGCCGACCATTTTTTTTGTCATTAAAATAGCAAAAGTGGAGATGGATTTGGACACGCCCTAAGTGCACCTATCGTTATAATAGGGCCCTACGTATCTATAGACTGAACACGTAATATGCGTATGCATGATCTCACCGTTTTCACAAATTCGTGTTTTTGTAGTTTACACAGAGATGATAAATAGCACTTTGAATCCCATTTTCAAATGTTTGTAAATGTGTAAATGAACGGACCAAAGGCATACTTTTTTTGTTTTTTTGTTTTTTGTTGTGTAAAAAGGCATTACTGACATAACAGTATGACTTTCTGTAAAGCTGCATGCTACAAATTAATTTGACTTGAATTTATGCAACTATTCTGTTTTATGTAATGTTTGACTGGCTGCCATGCTTTTATTATACAAATTCATCCAACTACGTTACTGTGTCCAAGGTCTCTGGTGCTGATGGCGGTTCTGACAGTGACGGGCACAGGGTTTGGAGCATATATAATGGCCATGGCAGCACTAAGCCCTTGCCCTCTGCTGATCAGTCATGACCTCGGAGCAGCACTCATTGTAAGGCTCACACACATATGCTTTCCATTGATGATAGTTGTTCCATGTTTTGCCAGCATTCATTTAGACTTGTAAAATGAACTGTAAAATAAATGGCACTGGAATTTACCATGTTTTAAGGAGTTCAAACGGGCATCTAATTGTAGGTTACTACTCTTACTACATTTGTTAGAAATTCACCATATACACTACGTACAGTGCACAGTCCTAAATGCTTCAGCACAAACTAATGCGAGGGCAACAACATCACATAGGCTAATCTCTATTTTCTCTTTCTCCCTTCATCTTTAGGTCATAACCTGGGTCATATTTGTCCTCAGTCTGTCCTATGTGAAGGTGATTATTGGAGTGATCCTGCGAGATGAAGGCCACAGCGCCCTTGTGTGGTGTGGAGCTGTGGTGCAGCTGGGCTCTATGTTAGGTGCCCTGTCAATGTTCCCTTTGGTTAGTGTTTATGGACTTTTCCAATCAGGAGATCCCTGTAATACCAAGTGTCCTAAATAAAAGCAATCATTTAGGTAAAGTAAAGTGAATCAATTACACACAAGGCTGGATAATACACAGACGTATGACCACAAACAGTTTTCTATTAACCCCCCCCCCAGCTAAATCCCAGCTACTGTATTGTTCCAACAACTATCTTTCCTTTTGGTTGTCATCTAGTTCATAGTACTGTTACATCATGACAAAACAAGCATATCTGCTGTAATATCTGGCACTCCCTTACAGTTACAGTGTAACTTGTCAAATATGGCATTTTTGTTACATTTAAATTGTATACTTGATATGTAGTATTTTTATATCTTATTGAAGTCTGAGAATATTTATGTTTTTAAGACATGATGCTTAATATAAAGCCTTTTTTTTGTTGTTTAGGGGAAAATAAATATGTTCTCTAAGAATTAAGTAAGTTGTATTGTGATTATTTGGTCTATTTGGCTAATACGTCTGTCACATGAACTCATAGAAATCCATCATGCAATCAACTCAAACGGGAAAACCTCCCAGAGAATGTGTCATTTTGAAGGATATGTATGAAACTATTTATTATCATCAGAAATATTATCATCAAAAGTGAGCCTACTTATACAGCCTACCAGCAATAAATCATCTATTGAGAGCTCTTATTATATTACATTCCCAAAGCAGCTTTTTAAAGACTAGAAAACCCAAGTGAGCATGTCAGCCAAGTTGTAAAGAGCAAGAAAGCCTAAATCTTAGCCTTCCTTCTCTGATATGCATCATTACATTTTGGACAAACAAAGCACACAAACAAAAAACATCTGACTATAGCCTATTTAATGTTATAATTATAGGTGACAGCCTAATTGATCTAATTATTGTAAGACAGTTTGGAAAAGAAAAAAGAAAACCATTTAATACTTTTCACTAATTTTCTAAATGATTAATGCAAAACGTCTGATCACGCTTGTAATAGCCATTCACAGCCTATAAAACCTGCTATTGAGTTTTCATGGGGCAGTTTACAGAAATGTTTTTCAGCACACATTAGTTGTTATATGTAGTTGACAAATAAGCAGTAAAAATGTTTTGTGGTAAAACACCACTTTAAGAAGATAATGCATACTGTTATGTAGAGTGAATACTGATATTTGAGAAAACTATAACTCTGTGAGAATTAAGAATATAGGGGTGTTGCATCTAAGGACAACAGAAATACTTTTATAGTGGATCCAAAAAAGCTAAATATTTGAACAATTCTGAGACTAAATCTACCCATGTGCACGTGTCGTGGGGTTCACAGTGACATGACCTCGAATGGGGTCCTTCAACTAATTAAACGTCAGTGGAATTGCCCGATTTAAAATCAGGATATGGTGAAATCACCTAAATCACTATTCCCTACTTTAGTCCACTGATACAGTTCACTTGAAGGAGTGAATGAAAACGAGTGCGTGGAGTCGGACTAGGGATGGCTGACGCTGTGTCGAGATCCCAAAGCGCAGATGTTTCGAAGCACTGCTCCGAGCTGTGACTCGAAACACAACGCTAAACGAAGCTTCAAAGTGTTTCATCGGGTGGCGCCTGTCGAAAGTGCGTTTGATTAAAAGGGGCGGGATCAAACCACACAGTCACACATCTGTATGAACCTAATTCCCCACAGTTTAAAAGTGAAGTTAATGCATCTTCACCTCGTGGGTTTTGTGAGAGGAGATACATTTTGTGATATACGTGAGATTTATAGTGCGCTTTGGTTAGTTATATTTAGGCTAGATTTAAATTAGATATATTGACTGATAGGTATAGATAGTTAGGATAGATATAGGCTAGTGACATTCATATAGGCTAAATTAGATCGTGACAGATATATACACTCACCTAAAGGATTATTAGGAACACCTGTTCAATTTCTCATGAATGCAATTATCTAAATCAACCAATCACATGGCAGTTGCTTCAATGTATTTAGGGGTGTGGTCCTGGTCAAGACAATCTCCTGAACTCCAAACTGAATGTCAGAATGGGAAAGAAAGGTGATTTAAGCAATTTTGAGCGTGGCATGGTTGTTGGTGCCAGACGGGCCGGTCTGAGTATTTCACAATCTGTTCAAAACTCATCTCCACTACAAATAGGAAAAAGAGGCTACAATTTGCACAAACTCACCAAAGTTGGACAGTTGAAGACTGGAAAAATGTTGCCTGGTCTGATGAGTCTCGATTTCTGTTGAGACATTCAGATGGTAGAGTCAGAATTTGGCGTAAACAGAATGAGAACATGGATCCATCATGCCTTGTTACCACTGTGCAGGCTGGTGGTGGTGGTGTAATGGTGTGGGGGATGTTTTCTTGGCACACTTTAGGCCCCTTAGTGCCAATTGGGCATCGTTTAAATGCCACGGCCTACCTGAGCATTGTCTCTGACCATGTCCATCCTTTTATGACCACCATGTACCCATTCTCTGATGGCTACTTCCAGCAGGATAATGCACCATATCACAAAGCTCGAATCATTTCAAATTGGTTTCTTGAACATGACAATGAGTTCACTGTACTAAAATGGCCCCCACAGTCACCAGATTTCAACCCAATAGAGCATCTTTGGGATGTGGTGGAACGGGAGCTTCATGCCCTGGATGTGCATCCCACAAATCTCCATCAACTGCAAGATGCTATCCTATCAATATGGGCCAACATTTCTAAAGAATGCTTTCAGCACCTTGTAGAATTAAGGCAGTTTTGAAGGCGAAAGGGGGTCAAACACAGCTACAAATGGCTATAAATGTCATATTGTTGTCATGAATATAATTCATATGGTTTGCTCCTGTTTTGAACAGGCTCACACCTGCAAGAAAGTCTGCACTCCAGATGTGTATGAGTCCTTCAGAGCCTTGACACTTGCCACACTGCTGGACCCAAGGTTCAGAAATGTGGCTTTTGGAAATGCTGCCAAAGCCCAGGAGGCTGAAAAGAACATCACACTGGAGTGTGCTTCGCTGATGTGTTCAAACACAAAAGTACCTTAAGGATGCGTTTTTGCCCAGAACGCATGATCCATTAACTTATTGGAAAGAGAGAGCAGTAATTTTCCCTCATTTGTACTTGCTAAAAAAATATTTGTGCATGCCAGCAACCCTTGTGAGAGGATTTTTTTCAAAGGTTGGAGAAATTATATGTACAAAAGTCCTTCAACAGCAGAGCAATTAATATTTTTTAATCAAAATGTTATGTAACAACTGTGACACATTGTGGCTGTATTTATTTTATTAATCTTCATTTTTCATGACAAAAAAAAACTAAAGTTATTCACAACAAGGAGGCTACAGGTTACAAAATCAAGTAATGTCAGACAGATGTTAGCATGTTTTAACATAGATCACTGTCAATGTTATTTCAGATCAATACATGCAAGTGACCACTACATGGCGTCATGGAGAAGACGGGTGTCGGGTGTTGCGTGTTTCTAAGCTTCGGTACGTTTGCTTCTGTTTCAGTGCTTCACGAAGCTTCGGTCTGCCCATCACTACTGTACACTCGTTATTGCGGTGCAATGTGGGATAGCGTCCATTATGGTTTCGGACACCACTACAAATGGCTGTCCCCTCAAATAGTGTCCTATTTAAGGGTATGGGGGGAGATTTTGGATTCAGCCATGGTTTTCAGTGACAAAATGTATCAAATTCCTTTTAGGATGAAAAAAATGGTCAAAACTTGTAAAATTATGCCCGGGGTATTTATTAACATTTGTATGCTTTTCTTTTTAATTTATAAAAGTTGTAATTTATTGAACCATGCTTGAGACAGTCACACCATAGGACATTTTTTTTTTTTTTTTTTTGGCTAAGCAGTTTTTATATATGAATAGGTCAACAAAGAAATGTTTAACTATTTACTGCATTTTAAATGATGACAATACTAATTGTATTCATTTTTATCTTGTGTGACAGTGAAAATGCCATGTCACGTCGTCAACAACCCATTTACAACGAGAACGTTTGGTTTAATACTCTTATTGTAGAATAAGTATTTTATTGTTTTTAATTGTGTACCTTTTTGAATTAAACTGCTTGAAATGGAGTTGAGGAAGGTGCTGATGGGGGTATTGATTTGCAAAATAAATGTAAATGTTTAAATTTAAATCGATGGTCGTGTTTAGCTACTGTTGGCGTTACACTAGCCTACTGTTACCTCGGTTGGTTGTAACGTCACTGAATTACATGTGTTAAAACAAAACAAAAAATATCTTCTACTATTACTTGAGTACTACTTTTAGAAACGCCTTTTTTTCTTTTTTCTTTTTTTGTTCACGAGCTAAACAGAACTAGCCCTCACCAAGATGGCCGCATTTCCGGGTCGTGATTTTCACTGGCTGACAGGCGTAACTTCCGCTCTCAACTCCTCCTTTGTCTGAGTCCGTTCGGTCCTCCGCCTAGTTATTTATTTATTTCCTTTTCGTTTGTGGGGTATATTTTTATATATCCTTATCTCTCGGTTATTGAATGACATTCGATTCCGACACATATATGCCTAAAAGCAAAGCCCCCAAAATGGATGATCTGGACTACAGTAAGTAAAGCTGCTTTAGCGTTGTGTTTAGTGCCGCATCACGTACTATTTCATATGAGCCTGGGAAAGGCTTCGCGCAGAAGGATGGTTTTGCTATTTTAAAGGGTTTAAACCTAATGTCACTCGTTTGTTGTCACGTGTCTCATTTCTGCAGCTTTAATACATCATTCAGCTGCCCATCTCCAGTCATTGTTCTGGATCCATTCGTGTTCGGCCTCCTTATGTTGTTTACATCTGTATTGTGTCTCTGCGTTTATCAGAGGCTGAATACATTCATGTCAGCATAGTGTATTTCATAAGTCTCGTACAGACATGTTGTCATGGTTTTCAGCTGTTCATCATTATACATCTTTTGGGTGGCAATTCTTTTTTATTTTTAACAGCATTTCTGTCGTTCTTAAGCACATACAGATGTGTCATAACTTAATTTGTAGTCAATTATGAACTTAATATAGGCACACAGAGTGAAATGCTTGTCATCATTAGTCTGCACATTTCATTATTCTGGAATATGGGCATTGAAAACACCATCATTTCTATGTTACTAACCAGATGTACAGTAGTGGCCAGAAGTGATGCTTTGAGAGGATAGCCTATATGTTTTAGTGAGTAAAGGGATGTCAATGGTCATGTGACTGTGGAGACATATGTTCTTCAGTTGGAGCTCAAGATGCTCTTTAGAGCATCTCAGATCCTCCAGGAGAAGATGATGTAGCTCCAGTCCTGCTGTCATTACAAGAAGAGACACACCCTAAATATTGAGACCTTCTAAGATTCATATTATTTATTTTATCAACTTAATTCTTAATAAAAAAAAATAAAAATGTATGTATCTGTGTACAAATTTAGGATTTGAAAATGAAAAAAAAATAGTATATGTAGGTACAAATGGCAGATGAAAAACTGATATCATCTGGATTGACAGGTTGTTTTTTGGGTGTTGGGTGAAATGTTTGATGGGGTTGATATTTTTATCATATATAATCAAATTGTCATGCTGATAAAGTCAGTTTGTAATGTATTTTCTTTTTAAAAATAGAAGCATTTAGACCCCATTGTACACCACTGAAGCAGACGCTAATAGTGTCATGTTCTTTAAGTTATTCATTTGTGGTTTTTGAGCTGAAGATTGTGAAAATTTGTTCAGAGGAACGTCAGAGTATGTGTCTCTGCCTGCAGGCGTTGCTTTCTGAGCTCCTGTGGGTTTGGCTCGGTTTTGTCCTGGCTTGCTTTCTTTAAAGCTTCCAACCAAACACCCGCTGGTGTCGCAAGAGTCGTCTGTTAGTCCACAGAGAATCTGAACGTAAACGAACCCGTTCGTGTGCATGTGTAATGCCCTGAATCCTGATTACGTTTCCATCACATCATAAAGTGAACGATATCAGACACAGGCCAGCACTTACAGGATGTCAAGTGCAGAGAAACGGGGGTTTCGTGTGAAAGAAGCCTGGGTGTAGTGAATAGTCTTTTCAGTTCCTTTCCTATCCAAGTCCCTGTGACCTCATTTCGCCCTCCTTTCTTTCTCTTCACAGTCCCAGCGGACCTGAGCCCAGAGGAGCGCTCCGAGCTGGAGGAGATCCGGCGCAGAAAAGGAGCGCTGCTTCTGGAGATCCAGAGACTGAAGGAAGAGCTGAGAGAAGCCATTATAGAGGTGGAGGGGCTGGAGACCAGCACAGAGGGCAGGTTAGTCTCACACCTGTTATAGTGTTGGGGACGTGCTTCTGATTCATGCAAGAGTGTTTGGTATATATATATTTTTTCTTTCTCCAATTTGCCTTCTCTGATAGATAACGCTCAATAAATGCGCACACACACGCACACACACACACACACACACACACACACACACACACACACACACACACACACACACACGTTATCAGTAGCTGTGTGAACAGAGCAGTCATTGACATGAACTTGAACTCTCCTTGAGTAGGTTCATTGTATTTCACACCTGAAAACAATATTGATCTCCTGTCTTTTATTTTATAGTAAAACATTACAGAAGAGTCGACATGTGGCCATGGGAAGGAAAAAATTCAACATGGACCCGAAAAAGGTAAGCCATCCTAAACGTGACGTTAAAAAAGTAATACAGTTCAAGATAACAAAAAGAAGAAAAGAAAATACATGCACAGCATTATCATCACAGTCACATTTTTTTATACGGTCATCATGATCTTATGCATTCATTTATCTGATCCAAGGTACAGCAAAACTAATATAGTGAAATATTTCATTGTAATATATTTTAAAATGTAATTTATTCCTGTGATGTCAAACTTAATTACTCCAGTCTTCACATGATCCTTGATCCTCGATCCTTACGCAAGAAACATTTCTTGTTAGTATCAATGTTGAAAACTTTGCTTCATATTTTTGTGGAAACTGGTCCTTTTTTTTTTCTTTTGTTGATGGATGGAAAGTTCAAAAGAGCAGCATTTATTTTGAAATAGAAATTGAAGGTCTTTACTGTCACTTTTGATCAGTTTAATACATCCTTGCTGAATAAAAGTATTAATTTGGTTTAAAAATGTATTTAAAAGACAACTTTTTATGAAAACCCGTTTCTCTGACACGCATTAAAAGTATGTTGTTTGCATATTTTAAGGATATTACGTGGAATTTTTACGTCTTAATTTTTCTACATCATATTTTCCTCTTTTTCACAGGGCATTGTATTCCTAGTGGAGAATGAGCTTCTCAGACACACTCCAGAGGACATTGCTCAGTTTCTGTACAAAGGAGAAGGACTCAATAAAACTGCAATCGGAGACTATTTGGGTGAAAGGTACTTCGTGACTTCAACTGCATTATATCAGTGACTTTTATTTCATTTGTAAACAAAGATGTTTCCAATTGGTATAAAAAGAAGTAGAATAACATATAAGCTAAGCATGTGCAAGCTATGTTTTTTTGTTTTAAAACAATTATGTACTTCAGACCTTTTATGTACTTCAGATTATCAAAAAAATCTATGCATACAATGGCCAAAGGTGTAGCAGAGGTGCATTTGAGAGGAATTTAAAGACACTTTTCTGAGAGGGTTTAACCTTGCAAACTCATAAAGCAACAAGCATGCTTAAACCTGTTATTTATAATATTATAGATCAGTGATCGATCTTGTTAATGTTGGTAAAATATCTCTCTCGCTTTCTCTTTCAGAGATGACTTCAATATTAAAGTATTGCAGGCTTTTGTTGATCTTCACGAATTCACAGATCTGAACCTGGTACAAGCACTTCGGTAAATCAGCAACTTTTATCTTTGTAACTTGTCTCGGTGTTATTTTAGTTTTGTTTGTTTGTTTAATATTTTGAATTAGCTTTTATTTTTCATGTTAATTTTAGTTTTGAGTAATTTCGTTTAATGTGCTTTTGTCATTTGTTTTAATTAGCTTTGTAGGTTTGATTTATTTTCATTTCAGTTTTCTTTATTTCCAGTCAATAATTTTAGTACCTATTTCAGTTTATTGCCAAGACAACATTTCTAATAATAATTCAACTAATATTTATATTAGATTTTATTTCAATTAACAGAAATGTTTTAATTAACGATAATAACCCTGACTTTTCTGGATGTTTCTTCATAGAGGGTGATCTTGCAACATCTTGTTCATTTTGTTGTGGGTGTTTCAAGTATTCCCACGGTTATGTGTTGTGCTTGTGTTCATGATGCGTCTGCCTATTTCTGCTCAATGCAGGCAGTTTCTGTGGAGTTTCCGCTTGCCAGGTGAGGCTCAGAAAATCGACAGGATGATGGAGGCCTTTGCACAGAGATACTGTCACTGCAATCCTGGAGTCTTCCAGAGCACAGGTGACACACACACACACACACACACACACACACACACACACACACACAGTGTGTTCACTATCTTGGGGACTCTCCATAGACGTAATGGTTTTTTATACTGTACAAACTGTATATTGTATCCCCTTACACTAACTCTACCCCTAATCCTACCCATCACACAAAAAATTCAGCATTTTTACATTTACAAAAAACTCATTCTGTATGATTTCTAAGCTTGTTTGCTTATGGGGACCTCAATTTAGGCCTCCACGGTGACACAAGTCCAGTCTGTGTGCAATCAGGTTGAACGAGATACACACTGGGATAGAAAAACATGAACACACACACAGCTTCTGAGTTTTTCATCTAACATGTACACTATCAGTTTCACATGCTTTTGATCACAACATAGTTCCAATTTGTGCTATTTAATAGTTTTGATTATGAGATGCTCAATATAGTCATAATTGAGTAAGTTTGTCAGCCAAAAGTGAAAATTACCCCCTGATTTACTCACTCTCAAGTCATCTTAGGTGTGTATGACTTTCTTCTTTCAGACGAACACAATCAGAGTTATATTAAAAATGTCCTGGCTCTTCCAAGCTTTATAATGGCAGTGAATATTCACCTTATGAAAAAAGCGAACTGACGCAATGTATGACAACGGATGCAGAGAGGCGTTACACTTCCTTCATAAGTTGAATACGGAAAGCTACAGAAGCTAGATATTTTACTTTAACACGTTATAAATATGGATATTTTTCTTACACAACCCCATTGATTCGCTTCAGAAGGCCTTTATTAACCCCCCGTGTGGAGTACTTTTATTATGGATGGATGCACTTTTTTGGTCTTCAAATTTTGGGCTCCCATTTACTGCCATTATAAAGCTTGGAAGAGCCAGGATATTTGTTAATATAACTCTGATTGTGTTCATCTGAAAGAAGAATGTCATATACACCTAGGATGACTTGAGAGTGAGTAAATCATGGGGTAATTTTCATTTCTGGGTGAACTATCCCTTTAAGTCTAACACTAAGCACATTTCACTAAGATTTGAACATTTCAGAACTTGTCAAACACTAAGTTATTGCTGCTGCAGTTCAGGAGTATTTTGTTTCGTTTATATAGAGGTGTCAAGTCTCTCAGTCCTTAAACCCTGTCTTCTCCCCGCAGACACCTGTTATGTGCTGTCGTTTTCCATCATCATGTTGAACACTAGTCTGCACAACCCCAATGTGCGGGACAAGCCCACGGTGGAGCGATTCATCAGCATGAACAGAGGCATCAATGACGGGGGAGATTTACCAGAGGATCTGCTCAGAGTGAGTGTGAACGTGATTATGTCTTGGGTGATTAGTATATTGTAATAAATTCTATTATGTAAATACATCAACTTTTTAAGGGTGAACTGTGTAATTTTTTTTTGCTATTGACTAAAGACTTCAGCAGGGCCCTATGATTTCTGTGATGTGGAACTGGACAGAATCACGGAATCCAGTCATAAAAATTGAATTTACAGTGTCACGGTTGACAATGTTGACACATTTAAAAGTCTTCCCTGGATTTCTCTTTTCTAGCTTGCTTCCTAATGTATAGTTAATAAGCCTAGCATTGTATATTACAAATGTTGTTGGCTCCTTGATGAATTGCTTGTTCCTCTTGTATTTTGCTTTGGAAAAAGCCTCTGCTAAATGCATAAATGTTCATTTGAAAGTAAGGCGATACAGTTATTCAAATCGTGATATGGACCAGTGTCTGAATATTAAACTGCAAAAAGACTGCTATTGAAATATGAAGTCTGCATGTTCTATGTGTCTGTGTGAATTTACTTTTTAAAGTAATAATAATATTATTAATAAAATTATTAACTTTATTGTAAGGAGTATCACACAATTTTAACGTTAAGCCTCTTTTGTGCAGCATTTTTCATTTGATAACTTTTTAAAAGATTAATTAATGCTTTATACCTTCATTTGATTACCACTGTTTTTGATACATTTGTATAAAATCATAAATCCAACACAGAATTTCAGAAAAATGGGGCCCATTGTGAAAATGTTATTAAATTGTTAAAGTTTATAAATTGTATTATTTAGGTCTCTATGTTGCTTCAAATTGCTGTCCGTGTTTACGACCCTTGAGTGTTTCAAGGCTTTTTAAATTTTTTTATAATAATATTGCTTCACATTGAATGCTGTTATAAACAATGTGAGTGTTCCCTACAGAATCTGTATGACAGCATTAAGAACGAGCCTTTTAAGATCCCAGAGGATGATGGGAATGACCTGACGCACACTTTCTTCAACCCTGACAGAGAAGGCTGGCTCCTCAAACTGGGTGAGTCCCTCCTGATGTGCGCCAGGAGAGATTCTGTTTAACCAAAGTTTTTCATCATTGCCATTGCATGATATTCTGTTTCATTGCTGCGCTTTGCACTTTTTTTTTTCTCCTAAAAGAACCCCAAGCGAAACATCACTTCTAATGTGTTTGGCACTTTTGAAGATTTACTTTCTTTCTGCATGGCGAGCTCTGTGATCTCTCAAGCACTAAAAGCTTTTGAATCTTTTTCCCTCTCCGTGTCTCTTTCTCCTCTGCCTTTCTGTTTCCTGTGACCCGTCCCCCCATTCCCTTTTTCCGATCTCTTCTGGCTCCTGCTCTGCTTGACCTGTGATTTCTCCTCTGCTGCTGGTGCTGTTCACCCTTCAGGAGGTACGTACAGCCTCTTTTCCTTTACTAGAACAACTCGTAGGGATGCACCACTTGGATTAGTACAGAATGATCTTATTACAGTACAGACAGCATCATTATATTGTAGTGTTTGAGCTTCAGACATGACTAATTCTTCAAATCATGCGTGTTGTTGCAGAGAGGTGTGCTGTTACTTTACTACTTGATCAGTAGTGATGGGTAATTTTGAAGCACTGCTTCGAAACGTTGCAAATCATTTGTTTCAAGCCAGTGATCTGGATTGTGTATTAAACTGCCAAAGTGTCATGGTTTCAGTAAACAAGGCTTTGTATGAAATTCCAGGTTCACCACTAGGGTCGATCTCTGAGAACCAAGCACAAGTGTCTGTATAGTTTTTACCTCATCTCTGATCCGTGTTATACATTTGTAGACCTTTTTTAATGGCACGTTTATATAATAAAAAAGGAAGTTGTAGCTAAAAGTATCTTATTGGCCTCATAAACCAAGCTCTCCATAAAACAAACAAAACAATTGGTATTAGATGATTGGTTAATTGCATTTTTAATAGATTACTTTCAATAAAAATTTGCAGATGGTTTGTAAAAGGTGCATGCATGTTTGGGTTGTGTTTATGTTGCATTGACACCATTCTGACCTGCAGGAGTCATCAGCGTTTTGAGCGATTCAAAACTGAATTATTTTGGAAAGCAGTTGGTTTTGTTGATTCAAAGTTTTGAATAGCTTAGCTTGTCCTATCACGAATGATCCCATAGACCTGCAAATTGACCCATCCTCTCGTATACACTATTGCTGTGTTCCAGTTTGTTTTTATTATGCCCTTCACTTGCAACAGAATTTGATTGAATTTGTACAGCCGCTCTGGTGAAAATGATGTCATCTAGCTCATTTCAATTATCATATAGTGACAATGTGGGCAGATCAGTAATATAGTTGATATAGTTAATTTACTTTAGTAATTAAATTTATTTGGATATTTAGTTGAAAATTTAGTGTCCCCAACTGAGCAAGCAAAGCCAAAGGCGACAGTGGCAAGGAACCAAAACTCCATCAGGCATAATGGAGAAAAATAAACCTTAGGAGAAACCAGGCTCAGTCGGGGTGCCAGTTCTCCTCTGGCCAATTAACAAACAGTGTATGATTATTATTCTGCAACCTTACAGGTCAGAAGTCATGTTAGATCTGAATATTCAAAAGATCGGGGGCATCACGCCGGAGACCGGTTTATTGAGGATGTCGTGACGATGAGACCATTTCAGAGGGGAGACTTAATTGGTACGGTCTCTGCAGACACTGCAGGGATGCGTTGGTCATGTCTGGGCGCAGGTCAACCATCTGATCTGAAACCTCGGGATAAACAGAGAGACTAACAGTAGCGTAGATGCCATTCTTCTTATGATGTAACGAGTACATCAGGTGTTATGGGAAGTGTTCCCGGTTCCGGCTGACCTAGTTAATGCAGCCTAACAATCATTTAAATGATTTATATAATAGAAATTAAAAATGTTTTATGAGTATTCCATAGTAAAGAGATGCGTTTTTAGTCTAGATTTAAACAAACAGAGTTTGCTAGGAAGACTGTTCCAGAGTTTAGGCGCTAAATAGGAAAAGGATCGATGTAAGTAATTAGCAAGATTTTAAAATTTATATGATGTTTAATAGGGAGCCAGTGCAGTGTTGACAGAATTGGGCTAATATGGTCATACTTCCTGGTTCTAGTAAGAACTCGAGCTGCTGCGTTTTGGACCAGCTGGAGTTTGTTTATTATGCGAGCAGGGCAACCACCCAGTAGAGCATTACAATAATCTAGCCTTGAGGTCATGAACACATTAATTAACTTTTCAGCATTTGTCATTGAAAGCATGTGCTGTAATTTAGATATATTTTTAAGATGATAGAATGCAGTTTTGCATTGGTATCAAAGAGCACACCCAGGTTCCTAACTGACGACGAGGACTTGACAGAGCAGTCATCAAGTGTTAGACAGTATTCTAGGTTACTACTTGTGGAGCTTTTTTTTCTGAATTAAGTTGCAGGAAATTACTGGTCATCCAATTTTTTTATATCAGCTATGCATTCCGTTAATCTTGTGAATTGTTAAGTTTTGTCAGGGCGTGAAGAAATATAGAGCTGAGTATCGTCAGCATAACAATGAAAACTAACGCCATGCTTACTAATGATATCTCCCAGTGGTAGCATGTACAGGGTGAAGAGCAACGGTCCTAGCACTGAGCCCTGCGGTACTCCATACTGAATTTGTGATCGGTGTGACTTATCTTCATTTACAGCTACAAACTGATAACGGTCAGATAAGTATGATTTAAACCATGCCAATGCAGTTCCACTAATGCTAACATAATTTTCGAGTCTATTCAAAAGAATGTTGTGGTCGATAGTATCGAATGCAGTGCTAAGATCGAGTAACACTAATAGAGAAATACAACCACGATCGGATGATGAGTAAATAATTTGTAACTCTGATTCTTCCTCTCCTCTAGCAGTGAATGAGTGGAATTGTCCCTCAGTGACACTACAATGCTCTAAAAGTAAAGTGGAACGCAGCATATATGGACAAAATATTGGGACACACATCTTAATTATTGAAATGAGGCGCTTCAATCAGACTCATTGCCACAGGTGTATAAAATCAAGCCCATTTGTGAAAAGATGGATTGTTCTGATGAGATCAGTGAATTAAAGTGTGATAGTGTGATAGGATGGCACTTTTGCAATTAGTCAGTTAGTGAAATTTCATTCCTCTTAGATATTCCACGGTCAACTGTATGTAGTATTTGTGGAAAGTGGCCAGAGTTTTGAGACCGCAATAGACGTGATGGAGTATAATGCGTTAAGAGTTCGCTCAAGTACTGGGGAGCTAAATCATTTAGTGCTTTGTAAGTAATAAGCAAGATTTTAAAATTTATAAGATGTTTAATGGGGAGCCAGTGCAGTGTTGACAGAATCGGGCTAATATGGTAATACTTCCTGGTTCTAGTAAGAGCTCGAGCTGCTGCGTTTTGGACCAGCTGGAGTTTGTTTATTAAGCGAGCAGGGCACCCACCCAGTAAAGCATTACAAT
This sequence comes from Paracanthobrama guichenoti, assembly GCA_018749465.1. Classification (NCBI taxonomy): domain Eukaryota; kingdom Metazoa; phylum Chordata; class Actinopteri; order Cypriniformes; family Gobionidae; genus Paracanthobrama; species Paracanthobrama guichenoti. The sequence goes on from CM031958.1 coordinate 7,876,768, forward strand.
AATCTAGCCTTGAGGTCATGAGCGCATGAATTAACTGTTCAACATTTTGCATTGAAAGGATGTGCCGTAATACAGTGCCGCGAACAGAGGGAGTGGCTGAGAACGATGACATTGATGTCATGCGCTAGTTTGAGATGACATGCATCACGACCAAACGTTAGCGATTGGTTATGGCAGATCCAGAGTGGCTCTGGGCAGATCCAATAGTTTTAAACTTCAACAGAGTACCCGCCTTCAAGGAAGTTATAATGGAGAGTGGCCAGACTCTCTGTACAAATGAAATGTACGAGAGTCTGGTAGGACCAGGCTATCAGTTATCGGCGTATCGGCCAAAATTTTCGCATCGGCGCATTCCTAAATGTAAACAACCACCTAGCAACCAACCAAAATTGTAAGCAGGCAACCAATCAAAACACACTAGCATCTTGTTAAACATTTTTGCACTAGCAAACATCACTTACCAATCTGCAGAGTAGGAATTTATTTGGGTTTTTCCGGGTTTTTCACTCTACTAATAATGTGTGTAGATATTTCTTACTGTGTCTGTGCAGTTTCATTTGCAGGCTGACAGAGGAAATTATTAATTTGTCATTAAAAACCCTGTCTTACATCTCTAATCTAGTGTAATCATCTTCCACAGGAGGTCGTGTGAAAACATGGAAGAGACGGTGGTTCATTCTGACAGATAACTGCCTCTATTACTTTGAGTACACAACAGTAAGTCAGTAAAATTTCTTTGAAATACTTTTGTATAAAATAATTTTGTATATAACAAGTAAATGTATTTCTCTGATAATTAGCCATTAAGCAGGAAGATGAATTGGACAACAGTCAATTATACAGTTCATTGTCAATTATTTGACCACGGAATACTGCAGTTGACCAATCAGAATCAAATATTCTACGGAGCCATGTAATAATTGTTTGTAATGTATACTATTAGCATAAATTGATCAAAAGTCAGTAGTACATTTATAAAGACATTTATAATTGTAAAGACATTTATAATGTTGCCATAGATTTATATTTCACATAAATCAAACTTCTGAATGGTAGTGTATGGGCTTACTGGATTTATTGAGTGTTTGTGTGTCTTTAGGACAAGGAGCCCAGAGGCATCATCCCATTGGAGAACCTGAGCATTCGAGAGGTCGAAGATCCCAGAAAGCCAGTAAGCCAAATGCAGCTAATTATATATAACAGCTTCCATGATACTTTTCATAGATCAACTACAGATTATTGTATTTAACATTAGGGCTGGGCAGTATATCAAAAACGGTTTGTGGGCTTTGTTTGTTCATGGTGTTGTTTTTTGTGTGCAGAACTGTTTTGAGCTGTACATCCCTAATAACCGCGGGCAACTGATAAAAGCGTGCAAGACCGAAGCTGACGGACGTGTGGTGGAGGGAAACCACATGGTGTACCGGATCTCAGCTCCCACCCCAGAGGAAAAGGACGAATGGATACACAGCATCAAGTGAGTAAACAATGACAGCTGAATGAAGATGCTCAAGGGATTTATGAAGATCTCAGAGTACAAGGCATTCAAAAGAGTAAAGGACTATTACCACCACGAGCGACCTGACAAAGGGGGTCAAATGAAAATGTTTGCCTCCGACAAATATTTGCGTATCAGAAGTATATTTGCATTTCCTGATGGGAATAGCTGTGTATATGCTAGTGTATTCCTCAGGGCACTAAAAATAACAGATACAAATATTTGAAATGTAAATTGTCCCTTCCCAACATTGTTTAGCCTTGTAAAGTCTGACATGAAACAATAGACAGAAAAATCTATTTTTAAATGGAATAATTTATTGAACCTTTAGACAAAATCTATAAAAATGTGTTGCATATGTGTTGTTTGTTTTGAGTATCTTTTATGGCTCGTATATGGTATGATATTGTAAGAATATGCAGCTCATACTCGAGGAGGAAAAAACTATTTATTTAGAGACCCAAACCCTGAGGAAAATATGAAATTTGTTGCAGATGCTGATTATTTATATGGATTAATTTACATGGCTTGTAATGTAAATCAGTGAGATATAGTATAGCAGATACTTGCATAAAATCATATGAATATCAGTTGTCACTCTGTATCTCCTAATAATATGATTTAGTAAGATGATATTTAAATGTTTAGTTTTATGATCAGAGTTCTGTAGTTTTAAAACATATAATGCAATACAATGATTACTGAGAGATGAACAAATAAACGTTCCTCAATCTCAATGGATCATATTTGATACTCACATTTTAACATGAATTTTATATATGGATAATCAACTAAAGTAAAGTTTCTTAATAAACTATCAATCAGACGACAGGAGGCATGTAGTAGATTGGGTGCAACAGGTTTTGATACTGTTGATAATTTAGATGCCTTAGAAATTTGTATGAAATATGATACAGTAGACTATAGGGTTAAACAGGAAATATATGCCAGCTCTGCAAATAAGAGTATGGGACATGACCTGGGGCCTGTACCATGATGGTAGTTTAACAAACTCAGGGTTACAGGATTAGTTTCGAGTTGACAAAACCAAACCAATCTATTCGGGCTTTGTTGTTCCCATGATGCTGATCATCGGCTTTCTCTGTCAGCTCAGGCTTTGATCCTGAGTTTAGGAGTTTAGCTGTGACATCAGTAGTGAACAGCCAATCACATGCTGTGGATCAGTGAGATTCACCTCTCGCGAGAGATGTTCCGATGCCCTTTTCCCTTTCCGATACCGATTCCGATACCTTGGCTCAGGGTATCGAGTATCGAGTACTGATCCGATACCTGGGTGTGTATCTGTATATACAGCTGTATACACTACTAGCCCTGTATGAATTGCTAGAATTATTTTATGGTGTGCTTCAGACTTATCCCTTAATAAAACATGAACAAATACATACAGTGAACTACTGTATTTATTACAGTATTTTTATTAACTGACATGCATTTGACAGTAATATTTATGCAAAAAAAAAACTTCAAATGCAGCCACAAATCTAACACCGCAAACTGAAAAGGGTATTTTAGTTTTACAATATAACTATAAAAAACAAATCTAATCTAAAAATCTAGGAATATAAAAAATATTGCCTTTTTACTGGCTGGTTTGGTCCAGTCTGAAATACTGCTAAACAGTGGACATACTGCTAACGTGTGTATTCATTTCTTCTTCACTGCTCCAAACAGTGGTTGCTTTTGGCAACACAGCACAACTTCCTGTGTTTGCAATGCATTCTGAGCAGCGAAGAAGAACCGTGCAGCGTGCGGTTAGGCAAAGCTTGCGGTCATAATAACAAGATCTTGTTTAAGAAAATGGTATCGGATCGGTACATGGCTTCAATTACTCGCCGATACCGATGCCAGAATTTGTTGTGGTGTTAGTGATTATTTCCGATACTAGTATCGGAATCGGAACAACTCTACTTCTCGCGAGATTCATTTCTCTCTTCAGCAGAATAATATAGGATTGAAAAATATTAAGAATTTAAACAAATTTACACGGCAAGAAGAAAAGAGCTGTCTATGAAAGAGGACAACTTAAAGAAAAATCTTACTACGTCAGTGCAAGTAAAAGTTATGAAGTTAGTTCAGTTGATATATAGAGAGAATTGAACATTTAGGCTCATGTAATTTTTATAGTTTTACTGATTTTAAAGCTTATTTGTATGACCTTTATATGTTAATTTTAACATATAGTGCCTATTAATGATTGATTTAAGGGTATAATAATTACATAAATGATATCTAAATAGTTCAAAATAAAGTTTTAGTTTTAGTCGTTTTAGTCTTTAAAAGCCATTTGCTATGTCATGACCTTTAATTTGGAGTAGAAACTGGGGGAGTGGCTTTATTGCATCAGAGGTGTGTCACTTTGCTCACAGCTGATTGGTCCAATTTCAGTTTGAGATCTCTTATCCTGGAGCAGGTTAGCCGTGGAGCGTAGGTTACTATGGAGATGAACACTGCTAAAAGCCAAACCACTTTCATGGTACCTAAAACCCAGGATTGGCACAAACTAAGCTTAAACATATCTGGTTAGCCAGCTAAACCGGCTTCATGGTATAGACCCCTGATCTTCTGTTTTTGTTGCAGATCTGCTGTGAGTGTGGACCCCTTCTACGAGATGCTTGCAGCCAGGAAGAAACGCATTTCCCTAAAGAAAAAAGAAGAGCAACCCTAGAAATCCTCCATTTCTCCTCCATCCTTCCATACACACCATCCATTCTCTGCGAAACCAATGATACTTCATTAAGGTAGCTCTTGTCGTCTCATCAGAAGAATCCGTAATGCTGGTTTGATGGAGAGATGGATGTCGTTGGGTAAACCTGAACGTCATCGTCTTTGGTTTGGATTTAGGTGGTCTGGACTGCACAATCTCTTATGTTATAACTTCTGCTACCCTTATACACTACACAGTGTTATTCACTATCACTCTAGTTTGTAGTCCAACACTATATTACGCTGACATTCCATAGACCTTCACCGACAAGCATAACATTCATCTGCATAAATCTCCATCCTCACCTCAACACTGACAACGTTCACTTCTACTTCCTGCGCTCTCACATTTGGTGGCTTCTGACCACCATTCATGCTATTTATAGCATTTTACTGTGAAGTTCTTACACATACAGGGTAGATGACCAAACAGCCTGATGTATTCTTCATCACCATCATCAGGGACCGATTCAACCGAGCCTTTAGCAGAAATGAGCAGGAAGTTTCGTTCACACTGAAGGCTTTTGTTAGTTCAGCCGCTATTGATTTACTGGGTCTATTCTGCTGCCTGTCTTTGTTATTTTATCTAAACTGACACTATTTATCTCTTACTCATTTGAGTTTATTTACATGTTATAAATGAAGATGTAAATGAAGGTCATTGCTATTTACACTACATATCAAGACTGAGTTAAGCATATCCCATCAGTTTTTTTAGACTAATACTGGTATATAGAATAATAATGGTAGAGGCCCTGCCGGTGATGTCATTTCCTGTGCACAGTTAATGACAGCTGTATTAAACTTCACTGACCCATCAAAGCATCTGTAGAAACACATCTCATTGTATGTGAATCCCTCCACCTTTAAGAAAAGAGCCTTAAAAGTCCCCCACAGCCCTGTTTCTGAATGTTCTTACTAGTGTTTCAACTAAACTAACAAGGTTTAAACCGATAACTCAACCGCTGGGGCTGCCAAACTGTTCTTATATTGCACACTAAGAAGAAAATTAGATTTTGCAAAAACAAAGTAAAACTAATTTTCAAGATTTTGTTTTTATTAATTTAATTTATTATTTGCCTTTTTTCATAACTAAGCACATTTCCCTCCAAATGTAACCATATGTTTGGCGGAATGAAATCTAATTTTGGTAACATTTTACAGTAAGGTCACATTTGTTAAAGGGTTAGTTCACCCAAAAATGAAAATTGTCATTAAATACTCACCCTTATGTTGTTCCAAACCCGTAAGACTCATTCATCTTCGGAACACAAATGAATGATATTTTTGATGAAATCTGAGATTTCTGTCCCCCCATTGACCACTTTGACGCTTCAAAAAGTTAATAAAGAGATCATAAAACTAATCCATATGAACTGAGCGGTTTAGTCCAAATTTTCTGAAGAGCCACAATTGGTTTATATGATGAACAGATTGATTTTAGAATTTATTCATATAAATATTTATCAACTCACACATCAGTTATTATAAACGGAAGCTCAAGCTTCACATGCGAAAAAATATTCTGGTGTTACGCAGCACGTTTGAGCTTCCTCAAGAACCAATGAGGTTCATTCTGGTGTTACGCATCACGATTGAGCTTCCCCAAGAACCAATGAGGTTCATTCTCGTGTTACGCAGCACGATTGAGCTTCCCCAAGAACCAATGAGGTTCATTCTGGTGTTACGCATCACGATTGAGCTTCCCCAAGAACCAATGAGGTTCATTCTGGTGTTACGCATCACGTTTGAGCTTCCCCAAGAACCAGTGAGGTTCATTCTCGTGTTACGCAGCACGTTTGAGCTCCCACGAGAACCAATGAGGTTCATTCTCGTGTTACGCAGCACGATTGAGCTTCCTCGAGAACCATTGAGGATCATTCTGGTGTTACGCAGCACGATTGAGCTTCGGCAAGAACCAATGAGGATCATTCTCGTGTTACGCAGCACGATTGAGCTTCCTCAAGAACCAATGAGGTTCATTCTCGTGTTACGCGCAGCACGATTGAGCTTCCCAAGAACCAATGAGGTTCATTCTCGCGCATTGAGCTTCCCCAAGAACCAATGAGGATCATTCTCGTGTTACGCAGCGCATTTGAGCTTCGACGAGAACCAATGAGGATCATTCTGGTGTTACGCAGCACGATTGAGCTTCGGCAAGAGCCAATGAGGATCATTCTCGTGTTACGCAGCGCATTTGAGCTTCGGCAAGAACCAATGAGGTTCATTCTCGTGTTACGCAGCGCATTTGAGCTTCGGCAAGAACCAATGAGGTTCATTCTCGTGTTACACAGCACGTTTGAGCTCCCACGAGAACCAATGAGGTTCATTCTCGTGTTACGCAGCACATTTGAGCTTCTGTTTATTTTCACTGATGAATGTTTATATGTGGATTAAAAGTCTAAATTCAATCTGTTCATCATATAAAGTGATCATGTCTCCTCAGAAAATGTGGACTTTATATTTGGACTTGATTTATAAGGATTAATTTTACGATCTCTTTAAGAACTTTTTTTAAGTGTCAAAGTGTTAGTTGTGTAGCTGTCAATGAAGGGATGGAAATCTCTCAGATTTCATTAAAAACATCTTCATTTGTGTTCCAAAGATGAACGAAAGTCTTACGGGTTTGAAATGACACGAGCGTGAGTAAATGACAGAAATTGTTGGGGTGAACTATCCCTTTCGTTAACATTAGTTAGTGCAATAATATGAACTAACAATGAACGGTGTATTTTTACAGCATTTATTTATCTTCGTTAATATTAGTTTATGTAAATACAGTAGTTTGTGTTAGTTCACAGAGCTTTAAACAATGTTAATAAATATTAACTAAGATTAATAAATGCTGTTCATTGCTAGTTTGTGTTAGACCTTTTTGTAAAGTGTTACCCTAATTTCTTTTGAATTTGGGATGAAATTTGACATGATCTTGACAGGTTTGGTGAGATTCGCTCTGCGCCATTACAAGCAAACGATCTTGATTGGCAGTGCAGTTAAAGTCTGATCTTTCAGAATGTGTGTTTGCTATAGCAGATAAAGACGTGCTGCTGTTTAATCCCCCACAAACAAGACATGAAAAAGATGGTTTTATGTCATTCCTGATCCTAAAATATGTGCCAGGCGTATTTGTATTGTTGCTTGTGTGAAACACTAGTTACTCCCTCTTACTCAGTGCTGTTCAGTTTGAAGGAGTCCATGGCAGCTTTTTCCAATGTACATTTATATTTTGCCTTTTTCTGTTTGTAAATACATGTTGTTATGTTTGTTTACAACACAATTTGCTAGCATTTTTTATTTATTGTTTTTCCAATTCTTTCTTTTTTGAGAAATAAGGTTCGGGGGTTGCATGTTGTACTGAATTGAAGCATCTTTTATAAAGGGTTAATCTGATGCCAGTGTTTTGGGCACGTCTAAGGCGACAATTAGCGTTCTGTATTTCTAAACCTCACGTGAGCATGAAAATCTGCAAATTGGCATTGCAGTTCAAAAATCATCTAGTAACTATTAAAAACGTGTACTTGATCCAAACAAAGTGATTAGGAATGTTGCATAGATATTTTTAAAGCTGATTATACGGAACACTAATAGCGTCTGGAGTCTAAAAATAATAACCACACTATTTAAATATACTAATAATGAAACGGTTAATACTGAGAATTGTTTAGCAGTGCATTTTGCTTGACTTCTGTGATTTTTCCCGATTAATATAAAGCTTGGCTATAGTAATCGATGTCTTTGACTTTAAGACATATTTATTAGTTTGGAGTTAGAATCCATGTTGATGGCACTTTAATAGAGTTCAGCACAGTTTTGACTAAACTACAGCTTGATATACTCTCTAGTGCCCTCTATGAGTATGTAATTAGTACTGCAGTTCTTAACTGGTTTAAGCCTTGCTGCACACGTAAAGGATGCCAGTATACAGCATCCACATCAAATCATTTGAGGTGAACCTGCTTCACATTGTATTGTATGTTAACCCACAGGCCATACGTATATGAGACTCCAAGTGTTAAATGGCATTAAACTGCTGACTGCAACAGTACATTCCTTGATATAAGCTATGTGTTTAAACGAATAGTTTGGGCATGACGTGGTCTGATGAAGACTGTAGAATGACTCTGATGACTTGAATACGTTTTGGAGACTCTAAATCTGGGCATTCTTGATGAGAAGTGCAAAGGTGCCAAAGCCTTTCAGCTAGTCTGTGAATATGATAGGACAAATGAAAGCGTTTCCTCCTCTTCTTTCTTCCCCCTCCCTGTTTCTGATTGGCCACAGAATGGTACAGATTGTTGAGAAATTCATGTAGCAAAATGAAAACTCAGTTATGGTACACTGGTGCCAATCAACTCTAATAAACAAAAAATACATTCATGTTGTGTGTGTGTGAGTGTGTGTTTATTAATAGCTGGTAAATCCTATTTTTCACAGCAAGGTATACTTTGATTTTTTTTGTCTTGTTAAACCTACAAAACAAGTGATTTTAATATTCAGCCTCTTTCTCACATACACTATATTGCCAAAAGTATTGGGACACCCCTCCAAATCATTGAATTCAGGTGATCCAATCACTTCCATGGCCACAGGTGTGTAAAATCAAGCACTGGGCATGCAGACGCTTCTACACACATTTGTGAAAGAATGGGTCGCTCTCAGGAGCTCAGTGAACTCAAGCGTGGTACCGTGATAGGTTGCCACCTGTGCAATAAGTCCATTCGTGAAATTTCCTCACTACTAAATATTCCACGGTCAACTGTTAGTGGGATTATAACAAAGTGGAAGCAATTGGGAACAACAGCAACTCAGCCACGAAGTGGTAGGCCACGTAAAGTCACAGAGCAGGGTCAGCGCATGCTGAGGGTCACAGTGCACAGAAGTCACCAACTTGCTGCAGAGTCAATAGCTACAGACCTCCAAACTTCATGTGGCCTTCAGATTAGCTCAAGAACAGTGCGCAGAGAGCTTCATGGAATGGGTTTCCATGGCTGAGCAGCTCATCCAAGCCTTACATCAAGTGCAATGCAAAGCGTCGGATGCAGTGGTGTAAAGCACGCCGCCACTGGAGTCTAGAGCAGTGGAGATGTGTTCTCTGGAGTGACTAATCACGCTTCTCTGTCTATAAATCTGATGGACGAGTCTGGGTTTGGCGGTTGCCAGGAGAACGGTACTTGACTGCATTGTGCCAAGTGTAAAGTTTGGTGGAGGGGGGATTATGGTGTGGGGTTGTTTTTCAGGGGTTGGCCTTGGCCTCTTAGTTCCAGTGAAAGGAATTCTTAATGCTTCAGCATACCAAGACATTTTGGACAATTTCATGCTCCCAAATTTGTGGGAACAGTTTGGGGATGGCCCCTTTCTATCCCAACATGACTGCGCACCAGTGCACAAAGTGTCAGTCCGTAAAGACATGGATGAGCGAGTTTGGTGTGGAGGAACTTGACTGGCCTGCACACCTCAATGCCTTCTCGTCCAACATCAGTGCCTGACCTCACAAATGCGCTTCTAGAAGAAAAAAAATTCCCATAAACACACTCCTAAACCGAATATATTTTGAAACGGCTTTGTAGTTTCAAAATATAAAATGCAAAGCAATACAATGAAAATGACAAGGCATGTAGTAGATTGTGTGCAACAGGGGTTTTTTTTTCATGTTGATCATTTAGAGCCTTTAACCTTATAAAAATAATTTTTATAAGGTTAAAGAGGAACACACCAACCATGATGGGGATCATGGCAACTGATTTTGCAGAGGCAGGCACAACTCTTTTTATTTATTTTATTTTTAGCAAATGTAAAAATCTAGTTTTGATTAATGCAGTGGCCTCAATGCAGGGTAAATATCAGTCTTCCGGTGGTAGACGGTGTGTTGTTTTTTCAGCCATACACTGCTTTATCTTGTTAGCTCATTTCCTGACTGATAACTAGAACGATTAGTGTTGCGTAATCTTGTTATTTTGTGCCTCAGAAACCACAGCTACACAGGCCAGAGTCTGTTCCGTAAGTGAACAGATGTGTTTCAGCCTCACCACATCAAGTCTAAAAGTTAACTTCAAGACAAACTGGTTAAAAAAAATCTATTGCTATCTTGTGTGTGTATATATATATATTGATATGTTACAGTGAAGACCAACATAAGACAGGGCTGCCATTTCACTGAGAGGCTTGTGATGATAAATACTGCAGGACTGAAGAATGGCCTAAAGAATTCAGTTTGGAAATGCAACAAAAATCAACTTAATTTAAAATATTATGCAAAAAAGACTTTTAGAATATATATACACCTATCAGCATAACTTTATGACCGAAAGTAAAGTGAATAACACTGATGATCTCATCACGGCACCTGTTAGTGGGTGGGATATATTAGGCAGCAAGTGAACATTTTGTCCTCAAAGTTGATGTGTTAGAAGCAGGAAAAATGGGCAAGGATTTGAGCGAGTTTGACAAGGGCCAAATTGTGATGGCTAGACGACTGGGTCAGAGCATCTCCAAAACTGCAGCTCCTGTGGGGTGTTCCCGGTCTGCAGTGGTCAGGATCAAAATGTTGATCTGCAGTGGTCAGGATCAAATGTTGATATCAAAAGTGCTCCAAGGAAGGAACAGTGGTGAACCGGCCACAGGGTCATGGGCGGCCAAGGCTCATTGATGCACGTGGGGAGCGAAGGCTGGCCCGTGTGGTCCGATCAAACAGACGAGCTACTGTAGCTTAAATTGCTCATGAAGTTAATGCTGGTTCTGATAGAAAGGTGTCAGAATACACAGTGCATCACAGTTTGTTGTGTATGGGGCTGCATAGCCACAGACCAGTCAGGGTGCCCATGCTGACCCCTGTCTACCGCCGAAAGAGCCAACAGTGGCCTGTGAGCATCAGAACTGGACCACGGAGCAATGGAAGAAGGTGGCTTGGTCTGATAAATCACGGTTTCTTTTACATCACACGGATGGCTGGGTGCGTCGCTTACCTGGGGAATACATGGCACCAGGATGCATTATGGGAAGTGCTATGTTAACATCTTGGTACCAGATACCACAGCACACCTTCAGGAATCTAGTGGAGTCCATGCCTTCATGGGTCAGGGCTGTTTTGGCTGTTTTTTTTTGTCTTGTGGACTATATGAAAACATCATGTAAAATATTCAGGACAGTACTAAATAAAATACAAAATGCATTTTTTTTTTAATGATTATTTTGTTAAAATTATTCACAGATTATGCGAGGGGTGTGTAAACTTTTGAGCAAGACTCTATATGATCAATAGTTTCAGGGTTATTCAAGTCATTTGAGGTCCAGTTTTTGGTATTGATGCTGTAAGTGGTTGTGAATCTATACACTATTCGAATACAGGAGTATTTTCCGCAGGGCCTTACTGAACACACTTCATGTGCTTAATTGGCTTAGTTTCTAATAATAGCGATGAAGACCAACATAAGACAGGGCTGCCATTTCACTGAGAGGCTTGTGATGATAAATACTGCAGGACGGAAGAATGGCCTAAAGAATTCAGTTTGGAAATGCAACAAAAATCAAAATGTAAAATATTATGCAAAGATTTAAAATTAGTCAGAAACCATGAAATTGCTATCAAAGTGTTTTTCCCAAAACAAATTCAGTCCCTTTATTGCATTTCAGATTTCAAATCTGTAAACAAATGAAATAAACAAATGAAAACAAGTAAATAAACAGTAAATGTATAATAAATTCAGATGCACAAACATTAGTGGAAAACTGTATTCATTTGTATCAATAACACATTTACAGTAGATTAAATAAACTAAAACAAACTACTGCACTTAATCTAGGGTTGCCACCCATCCCGTGAAATATCAAACCAATACGGGACGCATTTTGTCCTGTATTTTACATAGGTCCATACATAGTACAGTAAACACATATACGGATTTTGCAGTGTGGAGAATACTAATAGCAAAAATAGAGAAATACATTTCACAATAAGTAGTGCAGGAGCTCCTTTGCACGTGACTGCGTTTTAGCGGCTTGTTTGCCATAGTGAGAATGGGGTGAGAATGGGGTGGGGTGTCATCAATGGGTGTCCCTTATTTTGTGGCAACCCTAACTTAATCTGAAGCTTAAAACATCAAACGTCTGGACAAGTACAGTAACATCTGGACAAGTACAGTAAAACCAGAAAAACAATTTTACAAACACAACAACAGTGCACGTGGCCTGATCAAATGCTGTCTCTGCAGCGGTGTGTTAACTCTTCTCTTTGGTATCGCTGTATCTTTTGATTCTTCTTACAGTACAAGAAAATGAATCTTTTAACTTCAACTCACTGCTCAGGTAGAGCCTTGAGTTCTTCACTTTTCTATTTTTTGCACAAACATCTACATTTTTAGTGTCCTCTGTAGTTTTCTACCCAAGTTATGACAATATGTCATATACTTGCATCAAACATTGAATGACATTGAAGTGCCATTTATAGAATACACATTAAAAAGTTCAGTAAGAAAACATAAGCAATACAAAAACGGGTCACGGTTGAAATCCTGGAGGTCATGGCGTCATTCAAGTTTCTTATGCAAACAGAAGGCAATGTTTTTGAAGTGGTAATGGATTAATTTTGCATTGGTGACAAATCATCAGAATGCTTCAAAACAAGCTTATTTTAAAACATTTTCCATCTGAGATTTGTAAATGGATTGTCCTTTTGCCTGGCGATTCTTTACTCTTTAATGACAGGGGTCAAAGGGGTATTTGGTGACCCCACCATGCAGCTCCACTACTGACTCTGACCAGGCGATGATGTCACCGCTCATGTGACCACCACATGAAGCCAGGCTGTAGACGTCATGTGGTGTGAGAACATGAGACCACATCTGCACGTCTGAGATTTCTCCAACAAACGCCTGCGTTGCATCAAAACGACCACCCAGTGTGTCCTGGGAAAACATGGAAGGAAGATATGGAGATATTATTTTAGCAACACCAAACAGATACTTCATCTTACTTCGACGACTTAGGTCTTTATTCGTAAAGTAAACTACATGAATGCAACTTCATTGCATGAAGTCTCCTAGTATATGACTTTCCTTGTGAAAAAGAAGTACACCTTAGAGTCCCGTTTAAAAAGAGCACTGTTTAAACAGAAATTATACACTTTGGGAATATACTTTCATGAAGGGACACTTAACTGCATTTTAATTGCAACTGAATGAAAATGTATTATGTAAATGTAAATTTATATCAAATGCAATTAGCTGAACTTTAGAGTGCATTTTTGACCCAGTTAAGTAGGACGTAAGTACTGTACATATTTATATGTAATTTCATAATTACTTTTATTATATGGTTAAAGTGTACTGCTGTAGTTAAGTGTGTTACATAGTCATGAAAGTGTATTCTCTTTAAGTGCACTTAAGTGGCCTTTTATTTCATTCATATTATATTATCTGCAAGTACAGGTTTTTGAAAAATATACTAAGATTTTAAGTTCACTTCAAGTGCCCTTTCGATACAATTAAGTGCTTTTTTTTCCTCACAGGAGTTTAATTAAGTATCAGTTCTTTTGCCACAATGCTAGGGTGTTGTGGATGGTTGCCAGGGTGTTGCTATGCAGTAGCTAATGTGTTCTTGGTGTTTGTCTAATCTAAAGTGAAAGGAGAAATATGAGTTTAGCTGATTGAATGTTGTATCATGTTACCTGTTCCTGCCCCAGTATGAAGACCCCGCCAGGTTTGATGGGATGCCAGGGGGAGAGGTTTTCTCCTGAGCCTCTCTTCACTCCGTCCTGATAGGCCTCCCACAGGCCGTCTCGTGTTGACCACGTCACACACACATGGTGCCATTTACCATCACTCAGCGAGAGGGGTAAAGTAACAGCCTGTGAACCCAAGGCAAGATAATGTCCTCTATTAAACAGAATTCTCTTAATAAACATTTTATTTTCTCTTGTCCTTCTCTTATTTCATCCAGAGGCCACCTTTGGGGGCATTTTTAGTTTTGCTGGCATTTTTTCCCCTAGGCCCTGTTCATTTCCATAATGGCTGGGGCTGGATTTTTTTTTTTTCAAATTACAAGGCCCGTTTGAAGTGAAACAGGTGAAACATAGCAAAGGCCAATACTGATGCCTCCATATGTCCTTCATTTGTCTTTTTTTTTTTTTTTTTTTTTTTTTTATCCTTAAGAAATGTGAACTGGGGTCCTTTTTGGAATTTATTTCATAATTTAAACCCAATGATCCAAATGGGATTAAACTGGGTTTAATCCCATTTCCAACATGGGATTCCTGTTCCAACATGACACCAGTGCACAAAGCGTCGGTCCATAAAGACATGGATGAGCGAGTTTGGTGTGGAGGAACTTGACTGGCCTGCACAGAGTCCTGACCTCAACGCTTTTTCGTCCATCAGTGCCTGACCTCACAAATGCGCTTCTAAAAGAATGGTCAAAAATTCCCATAAACACACTCCTAAACCTTGTGGAAAGCCTTCTCAGAAGAGTTGAAGCTGTTAGAGCTGTAAAGGGTGGGCCAACTCCATATTAAACCCTACGGATTAAGAATGGGATGGCATTGAAGTTCATGTGCATGTAAAGGCAGGTGTCCCAAAACTTCTGGCAATATAGTGTATATAATGTTACAAAAGATTTCTATTTCTATAAATGCTGTTCTTTTACACTTTCTATTCAGCAAAGAATCCTGAAAAAATTAAATGTCAGAAAAAACTCTTTTCAACATCGATAATAATCAGAAATGTTTTTCAAGCATCAAATCATCATATCAGATGATTTCTGAAGGATCATGTGACACTAAAGACTGGAGGAATGATGCTGAAAATTCAGCTTTGATCACAGGAATAAATTACATTCTGCTAAAATAGAAAACAGCTATTTTAATGGTCATAATATTTCAAAATATTAATGTTTTTATTTTATTTTTGATCAAATAAATGCAGCTTTGATGGTGAGCATAAGAGACTGATGGAATTATGTGCACATTCCTTCTACATCTCCTACATCTCATTTTTTTCTCACTCTCTTTCACTCACTTTGTCATCAACAAGCAGCTCCATCGGGTTGTTGCCCCACTCAATGAGCACCAGCTCGTTGGCTTGGCCTGGAACAGAGTAGGAGAAGGGCGTTCCGAGTCCAGGCCCGATTCCAGCCTTCATCCACAAACACAGCGTGAAGGAGAAGATCTCGTGCAGCAGAGTGCGCTTCACACGGCCGTACATGTAGTTGGTTCGCAGTGGGAAGCCGACCTGGAAAGCTTCAGTGGATTTGCTCTTCTTTCTAGAACCTGTGGATTTGATAATCAGTGTCAGGTTTTGCATTAGAGGCAGAGTGCGATTTTCCTGGGGAGATTTTTTATTTTATATATTTAGATATATTTTATATCTGGTCAGATGGGATGCATTTCCGCCAGTAGATGGCTATTTATGTTTTCCTATCATCGTATTAAAACGTGTGTTACATTTTCAGAGTGGAACAGGTAGAAATTGGATTAATACTGTTATAATTTTTAGTCTAATGTTAATTCATTTCAGGTAAACAGTTTTACTAGCTATTGTCATCCTCGACATAACACAAGATTAACTATAGGCTGCATCCAAAAACTGGAAAATGCTGCCTTCAGAGGACGCATTCCAAGGCATCAAGGCACATCCGAATCCAATGTTAGCTTCACTTCCTGTCACCTGAGAGACTTCATCTGATCGATTTGTGAAGGCAGCACAGATGTATCCTTCACTGCCTTTGATATCCCACAATCCTGTGCTTTCTATTCTGTGACAGACAGTTGAAAATAAAACTGTCAGGATAGATTTCTTAAATGTGTTTAAAATGTTTGACAGCTTATCTTAATATCTCACGGGGCCTGTAAACTGTATAAATAAATGTATAGTCAATTTAATTGTTCATTTTTTATTTTATTTAGCTACTTAATTTTAAGCAACTATTTTCTGTATTTTTAATGTTCATTTTAAATGAATTAGTTCAGAATTAGTAGAATTACACTACTTCTACATTAAAATTAAAATTTCAGTGATGACATTCATATATTCCCCTTCTGGGTTTTTTTTTTCCTCGCACCCTGATTATAGGTAAAAAAACAGGTTATATCAGCTTAGAACATGATAACTGACTTGTTGCCCGTCAAAGGTGGTCTACCAACCCTAATCATCTTGATCAAGGTGGTCCATCAGGTCCATCATCCAGCTGATGGACAATCTAGAACAGCTAAAGGCCAAAACTGGCCACGCTTAAGTTGCATTTACCTGGATTCTCCAGCAGGGTCATCTAAATGCTCAAGATCATAAGTAACTAGAGTGTTCTTTTGCCGTGCTCTTACCAGTGTCAGTGAGCCTGTGCTGCAGTTCACTCAGAACTGCGTCCAGTTTGCTGTGCACTCCACCCTGTGCTTCTCTGTGACCTTGCTGGTTATAAGACAACTTCTCAAAGCCATGTTCAGAAACCTCATTGTCATGGTGACCGTTGTCTTGGTGTCCATTGTCATGGCTGATGTCATGGTGATCGTTGTCATGGTGATCATGATCATGGTGATCACTGTGGTGGCTCTCATCATGAGGATCATCATGATCGTCATGGCTGTCATGGTCTCTGTCGTCATGGGTGTCCTCATGATGGCTATGGTCGTGATCATCGCCATGGTGACCGTCATCATCATCCTCATGGTCACTGTGACTGGCACTGGTTAGCGATGCAGAATGGTGTTGCATCTGTTGTTCTAAAGCATTGATCTTCCTCTGCAGGAGGTCCTTCAGTGAACTTGCATAGCTGGTGGAAGTGTTTCTTGTCTGCAAACACAATCACAGCAGTCTAAGCAAAGGCTTGCACAGATATGCTGCTGATGTTGGTAACTGCTCAAAACACCTCACCCCACCTCATATAATATTTAAATCAACACGATGACTTTCACTACCCTAATGAAACACACTCCCACACCAGTTTAAAAGCGAGAGAAACAGTGTCCCATCAGTTTCATTTCACTTTGACAGGCAGTTCAAAAATGGTCACACTTTTGACCAGGAATAGTAGAGTGTATCTTTTTTGTTGTTGTTATAATACTGACTTCCGTGAAGTAGTAACAATTCAATTATGCACTTTGGGAGGGATTCTTTTACCCCTTCTAATAATTGCCCCCCTGATCTGGAACATTGAAGGTGTAGCATTTTTAATTAAATATTACAATTTGAAGTAGTAACAATAAAGTTATGTGCTTCTTTTAAGATTTAGGTTATTTAAATGATAAGATTTAAATGTACATGTACATTTCTTAATTTTACCATCAAAATTATATTATGATAATGTCCAGTAGATGTCTGTGTCAACAAGTGTTAAAGCAAGGATTAATAGAGGCAGGATCTAGGTGCAGCAGTATCTTTTAATAACAATAAATCAAAAACACGCAGGAAAAACTGGAAAACGTAGGAGAGGAGAAGTAAACCACAATATTACCAAGGAGAACAGACAAAGAACAACTAAAACTCAGGGCTATAAATACAGAGTGACTAAGGAGGAAAACAATACAGAGGTGGGGACTAATCAATCAACTAATGAGTAACCATGACAACAAATGCAAAGCGGGAACATGGGGAACAAAGGCACACAGAAAACAAAAAAATTTCCTTGCACCGTAAACAGAAACTACCCCTTTTAGGTAGGAGGGGGGACAAATACAATAAATGAGCCAGGGAGGAAACGAGGGAGGATCCAGGCAGTGACCAAGAGCAGTTCCAATACAAAGGCCCACGGCAAAATCGATGGAGAGGAGAGAAAAGCCAGGAGCCTGGCCAACTGAGGTGGAGCCGGGAGAGGAGGAGATCCAGGTGAAGCCAAGGAAACGAAGACCCAAGGTGTCACTGATGGACTGGAGGGCCGAGGCAGAACACAGGCTTGTGGAACCGAGGTGGAGACGGGGTTGGCAGACCTGGTGGGAGTGAGGACAGTGGTGGAGCTGGAGGGAAAGAAAAGAGCCTGGTGGAGCTGAAAGGGTGGAGAAACGAGGAGTAGCTGGAGGCCTGGAAGTCTGTGGGACAACCAGGGTGATGACTGAGCCAAGGTGTAGCCAATGGGTCGACAGGGTCCAGGGCTCGGGGGACTGAGGTGAAGCTAGGGAATCCTCACACCGAGGCGGAACTGAAGACCAGGGATCCAAAGGCGGATCCAAGTAGCTAAGTGGAGCCACCAAAGGAGAAGCAGAGAGGCTGAAGGGAGTCAGTGGAGGTGGGGCCAAGGGAGCAGCGGCGACGAAGGAGACTTGAGGCTGGACTGGACAAGCACGACAAAGGAGACTTGGGGCTGGGCTGAACTCTTCTAGGGGATGGCCATCTTGAGCAAGAGATGGGGGTGTTTGGGGGTGATGGGTGAAGGGACTGCTGCTAGATCCATATGTTTGGTCCATACTTCTGTCAGCAAGGGTTGCAGCAAAGATGAGTTGAGGCAGGAACTAGGTGCAGCAGTATCTTTTAATAACAATAAATGAAAAACCAAAACACTCAGGAGAAACAGGAAAACGCAGGAGATGAAGCAAACCACAATATTACCAACAAAAATGGACAAAGAACAATTAAAACTGAGGGCTATAAATACACAGGGTAAGTGAGTGTAACCGTTCCTAGCGGGATTCAAACCATGGTCTCCGGCACGGGAGGCGGGCGCTCTAACAAAGAGGCTAAACACCGCAGCCTCTAACATCAGTCACTAGAACACCTCTTGAGATCAGGGGAGTGAGGTTAACCCACACAGCTCTTACTGACCTATGACAGTTGCATGAGGAGGAAAACAAGGCACAGGTGGGGACTAATCAATCAACTAATGAGTTACCATGACAACAAATGGAAAACAGGATTATAGGGAACAAAGGCACACAGAAAACAAGAAAAGGTAAACATAATCCTAACATTCTGAAGTGTAAAAATTATTGATTTTATGTGTAAAACTTACACATTTGGATACTTATTTAGATATTATACAGCTATTATTTGTCAAAGTTTAGGACGTCACTGGAAGACATCATTGCGGGAAAGCTTTGCTGAGCAAGGGCCACATCAGTACAGTCAAATCAATAATATTGCTGAATATTATGTGTCCCCAACTAAGTAAGCCAAAGGTGACAGTGGCCAGGAACCCAAACTCCATCAGGTGATCATCAGAAATGGAGGAAAAAACCTTGGGAGAAACCAGGCTCAGTCAGAGACCAGGTTTCCTTTGGCCAAACAAATCAACAGAATCAAGCATTCAACAGCCCCATAGTATAAATATTAATAATTAATTAATAATTATTGTCGATTTCACTGCTCTGACACTACTGGATGAGTCAAAACTAAATTGAGTTGAATAATTGTCTACTGTAGAGCTGCTTTATAGCTGAATTGAATGATACCCTTTCCAACATCTACACATTCAGCTGAATTGAAATACTGAACTAAATTAAGCTGAATCTGATCTTCTGTAGAGCTGCTTTAAAGCTGAAATTGAATTGGTTTCATAATTGATACATTTTATGTTTTTTTTTAATTATTATTATTACTTCGAAGCTGCTTTAAACAAACTGTATTGTATAAAGTGCTGTATAAATAAATGTGACTTGACTCTACCTGCAGGCTCTCTAGCCGTTCCTTTAGGGTCTGAAGCATCCTGCTCATCTGCTCCGGCGTAGATGAGGGTGAAGGAATCTCCCCCATGAAGTGCTTCTCGCTCAGCGAGGCTTTCCCATGATGATGTCCTTCGTCCCCGTCCCCATAGTGACCCAGCTCTATTCCATGACCACCGTGGTGACCATCGGGTGGCGCCCATCCAAGGTGAGCAGTGTCGGGTGCTGTCGGGTAGGCGTGGTGGGCGTGGTGAGCCAGTTGTGCAGGTGTGTGGTGCGAGTGGTCGTCGTGGCTGCCCGTGCCACGGTTGAAGCCCTCACACAGGTTCAGTTTGGCGGTGAGCTCTCGGATAGTCTCCCTCTGGTCCAGGATGGTTTCTTTCTGCTGCACCAAACTCTCCCGCAGGTGCAGAATTGTTGCTTTTGCCTCCTCGGACATTCCCCACCAGCCGTTGCTATTCCCATTAGGTCCACTGTGGTGTCCGGAACTGGGGCCACCTGGGCCGCCCGCTGTGGGGAAACACCCGGGATCAGCGTCAGCGGGAATGGGGGTACAAATGAAACGAGGATGAGGGTTGTAGTCCGAGCCTGGCATTCCAGTCCCAGTGCATACTAAAAGACAGATGACGTAGAAGAAGAAGAACGAAGAAATACGTTCACCCGTCCTGAGTCCTGCTGTGAAGCCCATCGGATGCATATTTGTTGAATGAATATAGCCGAACTGATCAAATAGTTTGTTTGCAGATATATTCCTCAGTTATTTGATGTTTATAGCTTCTAGATCTGTATCTCTCCGCTTCTTTAGTCTGTTTACAGGATTGCACTTGTATTTGTCCTCGTCTTCTAAATCCTGTAAAACTGTCTCTTGCTGCTTACTGTGTCTTTTCAAGCCTCCTCCTCTCCAAGGTCATCAGCCGTTCAGAGACCATGTGTATTTAGTAATGTAGTAATCCGTCTAATGATCTTTCTCGTCTCTTCAGAGCAGCTCATCTAAAGACTGGAGAAAGAAAACTCATGTCATTCCTGGTAATTCTAAGTTTTCAGAAGACAGGATCTTTTTTCTTTAAACCTTGAAATTTAAACTCTCCTTTTCTGTTCTACAGGAGCTGATGGGCCATCCTTTAAGAAAGAAAAATGTAGGGCTTTGTCTGCAGTTCAATACATTAATAGTATGTACTTGTAGTATGAATATATATAATAGTATGAATCACACTTTAATGTCATTTAATGTGACTTGTATGCCATGTGTTTAAATATATTTTTGTAATTACAGTTTTACATTTTACTTAATCGTGTTAAGAAACATTAAAGTGTACTCTCTTCAGTTGCCTTTTATTTAATTAATATATTATATGCAAGTAGTATTTTAAAAATATACTTGTTCAAATTGTGCAATACAATTTAATACAATTAAGTGCACGTTTATGACCCTTATGACCTATGATATAACAACTGAATTTTGTTAACCACAAAGAACAACGTTATAAATGGCACAGCCAAAGTTTTCTACCATGGCACAGTGTACCATCATATACTTCATTACTATTTGTCTTCATAAAAATAAAAGGCACCAGCTATAACTGAAGGGGTCTGACAGCCTGATGCCACAGGAAATCGGTTATAAGATCCTCAAAGAAATTGTATTCTCTAATTCTTCTAAAAATCACCATACTGAAGCTTCAGAGAACCCCAGAAACCCATAGACTGATCTGAAGAACTGTAATGTAACATCAAGAGCTTTTATAATCTCCAAAGAACGTTTCAAGGTTGTTCCATTTGAGTGCTCTAAATAACCACCCAAGAACACTAACCACTCTTTAGTTTGGGATGTGTGGGATGATCAGTTTAAGCAGTTTGAAGCTACTGAATTAATAAAGGACAAACATTTCCAACAAGTGGATGTGTGTACGTCAGAGTCTCTCCTAATGAGGATAACTCAAGAAAAGAGTCGTCATCAAGGGTCTACAGAGGATTAGCATGTGATCGTGGAGTAGAGTCTCCTTCTACTTGCGGAACTTTGTCATTAATTGGATTAATTAAGTGCTTGGACTGATTGCTGGCAGGAAGGGGGCTGGACTGAGTTTCATACTGTCCAGAACACAGCTTGAGCTTCACTAATGAATTTATCGCAATGTTTGGTGCATATATGCGATTTAAAATCAAACTGAGAGAGTCCAGTTCAATTACTGAGTTTGAATTTACAGGGCAAACAGGATGCAGTATTTGCTTTTATGGAAGTACAATTAAAAATTCAATGAAATGTTTTTAATATACAGTATTTTATTTTTTTCAGTATAAACAAAGGGCCAGATTTACTAAACAGGGCAAATTAGCATGAGAGCGGAATTCCAAAAAAGCACAAAAAAAAGAAAAGTTGGAAAGTTTGCAAATTAAAGAACACAGACGCAGCCGGACCATTTCCATAATGACCAACACAATCTACCAGAGCAGCGCAAATTAACGCCTGGTGTAAGACATTTTTTGGGGGGCGGTAAATAATGTTGCAAATGCCAGTAAATTGACGACCGCAAACCTAGTAAATCACCTTGCATGATTCATTTAAATATGCTCCTCCCAGAAATTTGCCGTCTGAAAGGGAAACTCAAATGCATATGCAATAAGGTCAGCCGCAAAAATAACCCTGTCCACACCTTTTCAGTGCTAATTTTTCACTGCGTGTCCTGACAGTAGTTTTTTAACACCAAAAGAGGGTTTGCACTGATGCAAGCTGTTGAATGTTGGAATCTGATTGGTTGATGAACACTCTAAGGTGTGCAATTATTTTCAGGGAAACGCACAGCTAAAGTAGTTCCAGGCGGATCTTGACCGCATTACAGTTCCATATCACTTCGCCAAATGATTTCAGTTATTTCAAAGGTCCTTACAGCCGACAACAGCAAAAGAGCCAAAACCCACAACACTGACCAAGCAAAGAAATATAGTAAACAACAGGATAAAAACCACAAATTATTTCTGTTTTTTGCAGAGAACATGACATACTCTATTTTCCTGCTCTCTGTCCCATTCAAACGCACACACATACTGTACACACACACACACACACACAGAAACGCATTTGAATTGAATTTGAGTAAATTCGTCATACTGTCAATCCAATTCAACATCATGTTGAGTGTGGCCAATTCAAATCAAATCAAATACCTTCAAAGGTTTTCAAAGGAAGCCAATTCTTCAGTTCTGAATTTTGAACCCTGAATGACATATATATTCTGATTCAAATACAACTGGACCATCCATCCCCACTGTCTACAGTGCATTTTGACCATTTTGCCTGTGGTTTCTGTCGGGTCAGCACGTCTGCTGCTTCATGTGCCAATGGGTTTGTGATGGCTTTTGGAAGGATTCTGCTGATGAAACCATAAGGAAACCAAAGTGCCTTTGACACTCAATACTACACATTATAAAAAATAAAAGTTCATATGACTTCACCCACCCATATACAGCAAGGATAGCTTCTTAATTAAATTATGTCGAGTTTTAGACTCCTTTCTCACAGGTCGTGTGCTTGCGTGCACATGTGTGTGCGTAAGATCATGCGTGTCGTGAGCTTAGAAAGCAAGACAGATGGCAGCAGTTGAGAACAGCGTGAAGCCGTTTCCCCAGTCTCTCTCAATCCTCACTTCATCTCGGTTTATCTTCCAGTCTAAATCCACTTGATTAGCCTGATTGTCGTGTTCGAATGAAGGCAGAACTTTAAGTCACAATTCAATTTTAATGCGCCGTCTGCTGAATCCATAAAACAGTATTAAACAACTATCTCTAGTCCAGTAAAGAACCATCAAAACAGTGACCGCTTTAGTCATTTAGTAACATAACTTTAAAAAATGCCATATTTACTGTCAAATATGGAATCTTTCATTCAAATATCACTGAAAATCACCCCTTTAAAAAGAGCACTGAACAGAAATGATGTACTTTCAAACAATATAAAGTGCAAACTGAATGTAATGTTTTCGGACACTTAATTACATGTTAATTACAATAAAATGATGGTTAGTTACACTTCATTTTAAGGTGTCTTTATTTAAGTTACACATTTAAGTACTGAGTAATATTAAGCGAGTACATGTACTTACTATAGGGTTAGATGCATGTAATTAAGCATCATTTATTGTGAGTAACTACATGTAACATGTAACAATGCCACTGTAAAATAAAGTGTTACCTAATGTATTATAGTTTAAATTCATGCAAAATGAAATTAGTTGAACTTGAGTGTTTTTTTTTTTTTTTTTTTACACAAGTAGGATTTAAGTTTCATCATCTTTATATGTAATTTCATAATAACTTCTATTGTCTTAGACACTTACTTTTTATTAATCACTTTATTAATTAATACTTAATATGTACTGCTGAATTTACGGACAAGCATTTACAGTAAAATAAGGTATACTTAATGTAATTTCTATTGAAACGCGTGTCATATGTTTAAATATATTTCTAATTACAATATTTGTCAGTTGAATTTGAAAGTTAAAATTATAATCATGTAAACGTGCTTTAGTATGTTACTCAAAACATCAAAAGTTTACTTCTTTAGAGATCCACAAAAAAATAATAATAATAAAAAAAGATTTAATATGTGCTTTACAGTAAAACTTTTATTTTGGCAATTAATAATAATAATAATAATTTGTTACATTTATATAGCACAATTACAAAGTGTACTTTTTAAAAGTGTACTTAAGTGTGTTAAGAAATATAGTCATGAAAGTGTACTCTTTAAGTGCACTTAAGTGACATTTTATTTTATTAATATTAATTAATCAGCAGTTTTTTAAGTACAGTTTTAAAAGTACATATTGTTTTAAGATCCAGTCTTTAAACACAACAAAACTGTGATAGCTTGCTGTCAACCTCTGTCAAAAAAAGAGAAACTTAACAAAATCACCACCACAAGATCCCATGTTAACATTACCAACAAGAACTAGTATTACAGTTCTGACTATCATGGCAAATGCTTACAGTATGGGCAGAAACTGATGTATGTGTCAGTAACCCAATGTTTTAATCATTAACTCCTCAAGCATAATCTCAACCAAAACAGCTGCACCTGAAGAGTTTTAACACTTAACATCTGTCGATCAAATTAATAAATCATGAGCCCTCTGAAAATAAGCAGCTAAACAATCAAATCTGCAAAGAAGAAAAAAGGCAGACTGAAATTCTCATAGAAATGCATGTTATAAATAATGCCATAATGACAGCCGTTTAGCAATCCTACACAGAAACTGCTCATGAAATATAATCATATAGAGTACCGAGAACTGGAACACGTCCATCAGTGTCATACACACTGAAGTAAAACACATAAACTCTCAGTTAAACATCAGATAATCTCCATCTCCGTACCTGAGCTATAGATATATAGATCTATAACATTCATAAACAATCTAGGATGCAACTGTTACTAACGGAGACTTACAGGAACGGTTCAGATGCCGTCAGCTCATTTGTTTTGATGCGTGGACTCCTGCAGGCCTCATGTCTGTTTGTCCTGTCACTAGTGTATCTTGTATTAGTCCAACTCAGTCACCAAACAGCTTGTAAGGGACTTAATCCAGAAGAGTCTCTTTAACACCCGCCTCCCCTCCGTTTCTCTCCTCCTCCTCCACTTAGTCTGCTTTCTTCTGTCACCCCTGTTGCTCATCAGCATTTAAATCCATTTTGTCCTGTGCTCATTAACAACCTAAAGGCCTCAAGAACCTGCAGTTGGCAATTTCATGACAGTTTCTCTGAAATGTTTGGGATGTGCTACCAAGATTTGATAGTTGTGTAGTCTTGGAAGGTTTTTAGCAAGGTCCAGAAGCACTACAGAATTTTTTTCTTTATAACAAATTTCATTATTATCATGACAATTTCAGTGAAGAGGTTAGTTGCAAAATTGATATGAATTAAAAAAAAAAAAAAAAAAAAAAAATATATATATATATATATATATATATATATATATTATTTGCTGTAACCCTGTAAAACCTGACATTAAATAATAGTCAGATTTCTTTTATAATTAAACATTTTATTGAACCTTTAGGCAAAAAAAATTTGCATAAGTGTTTTTTTGTGTGTCATATTTGATACAGCAGGCTTTTATGAAATTATAAAGCTGAAATAGATAAGTAAAAGAAATAAAATATACGGGATTAGTATTTATACTTTTATTTCCTTATGTATAATTGTATTTTTTTTTTTCACATTTTTAATTTATTTATTTATACATTTATTTTACATCAGCTTTGGAATTCCATACTCGTAT
>CM031958.1:7907837-7951166 GCA_018749465.1 Paracanthobrama guichenoti
GCAGAAAACAACTTTAATTCATTAGTATTCATTGAACTGGATGCTCCATTATTTACACAGTAAACAGGTTACTACTTTTTCAGTGAAGTTCATTTGAAGCTTTCTGAATTGTCAGCCAATACATCTATGATATTTTTAGTAGGAGAAAAATGAATCAAGAATGTAAAAATGCTACAGAAATATTGTACTTCGTTAACTACAGGTTTACTACATTTATTTTAGAATTAACAAGACCATGCAAGTATTTTTACTGTAAAATGTTGTAAGTGTTTTCTTTATTAGAACATTATGACATTTTATTGGAGAAATGTTATTATTCTGGTGGTTGTCAGTGTATTTTAAAGTGCTAAACAGATTTGTGTAGATCAAGTAATTTGGTGAATTAACATTTCATTTAATCATTTTGTCATTTAAGGATCTTTTGACGAAGACAAACAGGTTTTTACCATAAATGTAACATTTGTGCAGTGTATAAAACATCTCTGTTTGTTCTATAATGTGCAGCCTTACATTAAAGGCTATAGTAAAAACATGCACTACAGTTCAGAAGTTTGCAGTCGATAGGATTTTTTTTTTAAAGAAGTCTCTTGTGCACAAGTAGGGCCCTATATTTAATGATCTGAGCGCATGGTCTGAACCACATGACGCAGGTGCACTTAGGGTGTTTTCAAATCCCCTTTTGCTAGTTTAACGACGGAAAAAACAGTCGGCATGCCAGGTGCATGGTCCAAAAGGGTTGTCCCTAGTCTCTTAATGAGTCATGGGTGTGTTTTGGGCATAACGTGCAATAAATATCCCATTCCCTTTAAAAGCCAGTTGTGCTCGCACCATGGTGGATTCGCTATTTATATGGCGGAATTTGCGAGTGGAAAAACTGAATGCTTCTCCAGAGAGGAATCCTCTTATTTTTAATATTTAAAAATGTGCTGCGCGTTCCTGTGTGTGTAATGAGCAGAGTGTACGCGTGTTGTGCACCCACCTATAGGTGTATATTACTAACACAAAAAATACTGCACTATTGACTTTAGACCAGGTTTTTGTTGGTCAATGGAACAGTCATTTTCAGTTCAAATAGCAACGCATTAACAATGCTCCTGAACACACCTCGTTTTCAGACCATGGGTGAACAGATGGGCGCGAGTGCATTTGCTATTTAAACGTTAACTAGCTGTGATCAAAGCTGATTTTTTTTCAGCATCATTAATCCAGTCTTTAGTGTCACAAGATCCTTCTGATTTGCTGCTCAAAAAACATCAACGTTGAAATCATAATTTTGTGGAAATCATGTTTTTTTGATGAACAAAGTTGTGTGTGTGTGTGTGTGTGTGTGTGTGTGTGTGTGTGTGTGTGTGTGTGTGTGTATATATATATATATATATAGTCAAACCAAAATTTATTCAGAAACCTGCAATTTCTCACATTATCAGTGTTTATTGGCTATAGTTTAGAAAATGATTCAAATTCATCTTGATAATGCCAGATAACTTTGATAGAAAGGTAATGGATTACAATCAACAATCAATCAGCTGTTAGATTTAACTGCTCAACCAATGACTGAGCAATGCTTCATTCTGTTCAGTCTGTGGTGTTAAAGGTCACATTAGCAATTAAAGTAAAAACACGTCAGCAAAACATGGTCAGGTCAAAGTGTCAGAATCATTTTGCTCCCAAATTTGTATAAATCTTACTGGTAGTCCACTGTATGAAGAATTTTTGGGTATAATATGTCACAGTTTACTTTATTTTGCCATCCTCACTTACAGAAATGAACTATAGTGTCCTGCACCCACTAGTAAAAAATTATATCTGGTGTCTGAATAATTTTGACTATACACTCACCTAAAGGATTATTAGGAACACCTGTTCAATTTCTCATTAATGCAATTATCTAATCAACCAATCACATGGCAGTTGCTTCAATGCATTTAGGGAGTGGTCCTGGTCAAGACAATCTCCTGAACTCCAAACTGAATGTCAGAATGGGAAAGAAAGGTGATTTAAGCAATTTTGAGCATGGCATGGTTGTTGGTGCCAGATGGGCCGGTCTGAGTATTTCACAATCTGCTCAGTTACTGGGATTTTCACGCACAACCATTTCTAGGGTTTACAAAGAATGGTGTGAAAAGGGAAAAACATCCAGTATGCGGCAGTCCTGTGGGCGAAAATGCCTGGTTGATGCTAGAGGTCAGAGGAGAATGGGCCGACTGATTCAAGCTGATAGAAGAGCAACTTTGACTGAAATAACCACTCGTTACAACCGAGGTATGCAGCAAAGCATTTGTGAAGCCACAACACGCACAACCTTGAGGCGGATGAGCTACAACAGCAGAAGATCCCACCGGGTACCACTCATCTCCACTACAAATAGGAAAAAGAGGCTACAATTTGCACAAGCTCACCAAAATTGTACAGTTGAAGACTGGAAAAATATTGCCTGGTCTGATGAGTCTCGATTTCTGTTGAGACATTCAGATGATAGAGTCAGAATTTGGCGTAAACAGAATGAGAACATGGATCCATCATGCCTTGTTACCACTGTACAGGCTGGTGGTGGTGGTGTAATGGTGTGGGGGATGTTTTCTTGGCACACTTTAGGCCCCTTAGTGCCAATTGGGCATCGTTTAAATGCCACGGCCTACCTGAGCATTGTTTCTGACCATGTCCATCCCTTTATGACCACCATGTACCCATTCTCTGATGGCTACTTCCAGCAGGATAATGCACCATGTCACAAAGCTTGAATCATTTCAAATTGGTTTCTTGAACATGACAATGAGTTCACTGTACTAAAATGGCCCCCACAGTCACCAGATCTCAACCCAATAGAGCATCTTTGGGATGTGGTGGAACGGGAGCTTCGTGCCCTGGATGTGCATCCCACAAATCTCCATCAACTGCAAGATGCTATCCTATCAATATGGGCCAACATTTCTAAAGAATGCTTTCAGCACCTTGTTGAATCAATGCCACGTAGAATTAAGGCAGTTCTGAAGGCGAAAGGGGGTCAAACACAGTATTAGTATGGTTTTCCTAATAATCCTTTAGGTGAGTGTATATATACACACATATATATATATATATATTTTTTATTTTTATTTTTTTTTGAATTGTCAGTTTTCATACCTTTAACAAAACCTTCTTTTCCTTTCTGTCCTTCTATCCGTGCAGACGTGTTTTCTCTCTGTTCCCTGCTGGCTCTCGCGCTGTTTTGTTTTGTCTAGTGTTTCGTCTCTTCTCTTCTCTGACTGCTGCTCTGCTGGACTCTTGAAAATACTGAAATGGAATTGATTAACTGGTCAATCAGCGCAATCGACAAGATTTTCTCACTAAGGAAGGGTGCCCCGGGAGAACCCACCTGCCCGGACGGGACCTTTGCCGCAGGGTACGTGAGGGACGCATGGAACAACTGGCAAGTCCTGTGCCTGGAGGCTCTGTCCGTGGAGGATGCGGAAGATTTATACATGATTGGATTATTGATGGCGGGGTTCCTATTCTTTGGCTTTGGGATTGCCCTGACCTATCGGAAGATTGGTAAGACAGCTGCAAGCAAATTCACCCAGCCGCTGTCTGTGGAAATTAAAGAATGCTTCGGGGTTATGTGTGACCGTTTGAAGGAATTAGATCAGAAAGTGATAGGAATTGAGGAACTGAACCGTAACAACGCAGTCCGGACTGCGGATACGCAGGGTAGAGTGGGCTCTATCGGGGGTCAGATCAGATCGGTGAACTTTTACGGACTGTAACCGGTCTGGCCATGAGGCTGGACGTAATGTCTAGGGAAACTGCACAGACCGGACGCGAATGCTGAGGACCAGATCTGATTGATTGATTATGATCCGGACAAATTACCGAAGATCATCAAATGGATTAAAAAATAATAAATTGTATTTGCCTGACCTAATCAACTAGCCCAACGAACCTCACTTGGTCCCTATCTCTCGGTTGGGAGGTCAGCCGGGCAGCTGTCTGCCATCTTTCCCTGTGCACTGCCTTATCTCCCTTCAAGGACAAACCATAGAACTGAACTCGAAAACATCTGAAGTTATGGCTAACATTCTCACACAACACAATCTCAGACTCACTCGCACCATACACAACCTACCCGATCCCACCCCCTCCAACCGTCTGCCTGTTTATCTATCTCCTCTCCCACTCCATACAAAAATCCCATCACGTGACCACGTGTACTGTGTCATGTTTATGTTTATGTTTTGTTGTGTTTGCTATGTAATGCTTGCTAAATTGCATTCTTGTATTTCTGGAGAGCGTAGGGCGGCGCCTGAATAATCGGCTGCGGCCCGGAGGCTTGCTCCAAACTTCATTTCGTTATACTGTACTTGTACATGTGTAATGACGAATAAACTTCAACTTCAACTTGCTGTATGAACTAACTATATTTATATGTACTATATGAACATTCTTACTAACTAACTTTGCTATATGTCAGCTAACGCTCAATTTGTAGTTACATGTTAACTTACCTTATTAGTATTAGTAGATTGTGTTAGACTGTTAGTTTAGGGGTCAGGTTAGTAAAATAAATTGACATGTACTTGCAAAATTTACTTCAGATTCAGTAGAATGTCTTTTGGGGAGCATCAAAATAAAGTGTTACAATTTCTTTAACAACCATTTGCAAACATTTGAACTGTAGTGTACATAATTTTTTTTAATCAAAACTTATTTGTGTGTCTCACATGACTGAAGATTTCTTCCTCCTCCTCATGCAGTAGCTAATGTCTCACACAGCAGCTCAGATCTGCACTGACGGGGAGTGAAGGAGAATTAACCTGATGTCTGTGCAAACGACCCATGAGTGTGTGCAGGATATACGGCATTATGATAAACCACTGAATCCTCATAGCTTTATCTTAACTCACCTCTCGTGTCTATGTATCATGTAAGAAGCAGCGCTGTAAACATGCATGTTTCTTTAACAATGACCTATAAAACACACAAAGACACAGTGATCCAACAGTCACCTCACATGTAGGTTACAATAATGACTATCACATACTGACACACATTCAGTCAGACTCCAGCTGGCTGGCTCTCAGGCAAAGCATGATGGTCTTGTCTGTGTGTGTGTGTGTGTGTGTGTGTGTGTGTGTGTGTGTGTGTGTGTGTGTGTGTGTGTGTGTGTGTGTGTGTGTGTGTGTGTGTGTGTGTGTGTATATGCATCCGGAAAGTATTCACAGCACTTCACTTTTTCCTTATTCCTTTTTCCACTTTTGCCTTATTCCGAAATTGATTATTTTCCTCAAAATTCTACAAACAATACCCCATAATAACAACCTAAAAAAAGTTTGTTTTAAATCTTTGCAAATTAATAAAAAAATGTAATTAAATTAAAAAATTAAAAAAAAAAAAAAAAAATCACATGTACATAAGTATTCACAGCCTTTGCCATGCCACACATAATTGAGCTCAGGTGCTCCTGTTTCCACTGACCTTCCTTGAGATGTTTCTACAACTTGATTGGTGTCCACCTGTGGTAAATTCAGTTGATCGGACATGATTTGGAAAGGCACACACCTGTCTATATAAGGTCCCACAGTTAACAGTGCATGTCACAGCACAAACCAAGCCATGAAGTCCAAGGAATTGTCTGTAGACCTCCGAGACAGGATTGTATCGAGGCACAGATCTGGGGAAGGGTACAGAAAAATTTCTGCAGCATTGAAGGTCCCAAAGAGCACAGTGATGAGCTCCATCATCCATAAATGGAAGAAGTTTGGAACCACCAGGACTCTTCCTAGAGCTGGCTGCCCGGCCAAACTGGACGATCGGGGAAGAAGGGCCTTAGTCAGGGAGGTGACCAAGAACCTGATGGTCACTCTGACAGAGCTCCAGCCTTTCTCTGTGGAGAGAGGAGAACCTTCCAGAAGAACAACCATCTCTGCAGCACTCCACCAATCAGGCCTGTATGGTGGAGTGGCTAGACGGCACATGACAGCCCGTCTGGAGTTTGCCAAAAGGCACTTGAAGGACTCTTATACATGAGAAACAAAATTATCTGGTCTGATGAAACAAAGATTGAACTCTTTGGCCTGAATGGCAAGCGTCATGTCTGGAGGAAACCAGGCACCGCTCATCACCTGGCCAATACCATCCATACAGTGAAGCATGGTGGTGGCAGCATCATGCTGTGGGGATGTTTTTCAATGGCAGGAACGGGACGACTAATCAGGATCGAGGGAAAGGTTAAAGCAGAAATGTACAGAGACGTCCTTGATGAAAACCTGCTCCAGAGCACTCTGGATCTCAGACTGGGGCGAAGGTTCATCTTCCAACAGGACAACGACTCTAAGCACACAGCCAAGATAACAAAGGAGTGGCTACAGGACAACTCTGAGAATGTCCTTGAGTGGTCCAGCCAGAGCCCAGACTTGAACCTGAGTGAACATCTCTGGAGAGATCTGAAAATGGCTGTGCACCGATGCTCCCCATCCAACCTGATGGAGCTTGAGAGGTCCTGCAAAGAAGAATGGGAGAAACTGCCCAAAAATAGGTGTGCCAAGCTTGAGACATTATACTCAAAGACTTGAGGCTGTAATTGGCGCCAAAGGTGCTTCAACAGAGTATTGAGCAAAGGCTGGGAATACTTATGTACATTTTTTTTTTTTTTTTAAATACATTTACAAAGATTTCAAACAAACTTCTTTCACATTGTCATTATGTGGTATTGTTTGTAGAATTTTGAGGAAAAAAAATGAATTGAATCCATTTTGGAACAAGGCTGTAACATAAAATGTGGAAAAAGTGAAGCACTATGAATTCTTTCTGGATGCACTGTATGTGTGTGTGCTTGCGTGTGTGTAGAAAAACAGTATTTTTCTGGAAACCCTGATACCATGATGACCTTTTTTTTCAGGATTCTTTGATGAATAGAAATTTTAAAAGAACAGCATTTATTTAATATAGAAATCTTTTGGAACATTATAAACATCTTTATCAAAAATCAAGTCATCTTTATTTATATAGCGCTTTTTACAAGTCCAATCGTTTCAAAGCAGCTTCACATTGTTAACAGGAAAATATTGCAATCAAACAGAATTTGATTCGGATGTACAGCCGTTCTGGTGAAAACAGTGATGTTATCCGGCTAATTTCAATTATCATATAGTGTCAATGCGGGCAGATCGGTAATATAGATGAAATTTAGGTGTCCCCAACTGAGCAAGCCAAAAGCCAGAGGCAACGGTGGCAAGGAACCAAAACTCCTTCAGGGTCAGAATGGAGAAAAAAACCTTGGGAGAAACCAGGCTCAGTCGGGGTGCCAGTTCTCCTCTGGCCGACGAACAAACAGTGTATGATTATAATTCTGGCAACATTGCAGGTCAGAAGTCATATTAGATAAATAGATATTCGAAAGATTGGAGTCGTCACGCCGAAGACGGGTTTAATGAGGATGTCGTGTCGATGAGGCATTTACGGGGGGGAGTTTATTTGACATGTTCTCTGCAGACATTTCAGGGATGCGTTGGTCATGTCCAGGCGCTGGTCCACCATCTGATCTGTATACGGCCCGGATCCAGCTCACTGCAGTAAACCTCGGGATAAACAGAGAGACTAACATTAGCGTAGATGCCATTCTTCTTATGATGTAACGAGTACATCAGGTGTTATGGGAAGTGTTCCCGGTTCCGGCTGACCTAGTTAATGCAGCCTAACAATCATTTACTGATTTGAATAATAGACTTTACTTTACTGTCACTATTGATTTATTTAATGTGTTTAATCTTACTTACCCCAAACATTTCAATGGTATCATGGCTTCCACAAAAATATGAAGCAGCACAACTGTTTTCAACACTGATAATAATCAGAAATGTTTCTTGAGCAGTAAATCCTCATATCAGAATGATTTCTGAAGGATCATGCGACACTGAAGACTGGAGTAATGATGCTGAAAATTCAGCTTTGATCACAGGAATAAATTAAATTTTAAAACATATTCAAATAGAAAACAAGCATTTTTTTGTAATTAAACTTTTGACTCCAAATTGGCCCTGATCTGTCTACTTTCTCAAGTGACATCAAGCCCTGTAATTTTACTGTACTGTACATTTAAAGCTGTTTTTCAGGTGTGATGTTGTAGGTGAGACTGAATGAGTTTAATGGATGTTTAGGAAAAACTTTAATCTCAGGCAGGACGCCAACTAGAGCGACAGCACCGCAGTCATCCAGGAGCTCAGTTCTCTGTCTGCTGAGTTCTGAGAAGGATGATGTCCTCACTTCAGTCTGATTCAGGAGAAAGAGAGAGGGAGATGGGGGAGTCATCCGGTTACTAGGCCAAACTTGGCGAGGTGGAGCTCCTGTATCGCTTTATCTCTGTGCGTCAGTGAGGAGTACGGAAGCAGAGAGACCAAAATAGATTTCTACTAAAAAACACGCACAACAAGCTTACATTTAAATACACAGACACTGACTGACGGAGCACTGGAGCAAACTCAAAAGAGCTATTGAACCATACATTCACTACATTACAAAACAATTCTCAAATAAACAGTCAATGTTTGTCTATTGTGAGTGATTTTAATATGATTTTAATGAATCTATATTTCTTCATTAAAAAAATAAATGTAATTAAAGCAGCGAGCAGCGATGACGGGCCCAAGCCGGTGGCACCGCCACCCCGGTGGCTTCGGGGAAACTGTGCACGACAGGCAATATGCATTTAAACAGGAGAATATTTTTTTTTTATATTTTAAATATGCCACATTTACCGCAGCAGCTGGTGCCACTATGACCACAAGCCACACCCATGATGTCAGTGAAATATAGATTAATTTTATTGTCATAGGATATAATAGGTCACTTTCAAATATTTGCAAAGTTATCTTTTGCAGCTCAAAAATTCGTAAGTCCAGAAGGCCAGTATTTAATTCAAGGTATTTGTATTGTTTTTTGGTTTTTTTTTGTTTTTTACACTAAAGTGAGTTATTTGTGATAGCCTATAATATGAAACGCATCTAAACTCTATTGTTGCGTACGTGTAAACATGGGTACGCACAACACATATTATACGTTAAAATATCTTAAGATCAATCATCATTACGTAAAGTACATTAGGCAAGTTGTTTATTTATTTTTTGTAGCTAAAATAATGTTTTAACAAAATGACTGTCAAAGTCATTTGAATTCCCCTCATTAACTGCAGCAGTCGGTGCTGCTATGACCACAAACCACAACATCTATGAGATCAATTCAATTTAGATGAATTTCATGTCAGATGATATCATAGGTCCCTTTGAAATGAGTGCAAAGTTATCTTTTGCAGCTTACATTTTTTAAAGTCCTTAAGTCCAGTATTTATCTAAAGGTCTTTTTATATTTTTATTAACATAATTAAGAAACGAATCATATAAAACTATATTGCAGTGCTCTTCAAATCGAGTTCAGAATGACATTCAGAATACTGCAGGTGCACCCATCCCCCTTACACACACGCACGCGCACGTGCACGCACACGCGCACACGCACACGCACACGCACACACACACACACACACACACACAGAAAGAGAATGCAGAGACAGAGAGACATGCTTTAGCTGTCAGCCACCCATCCCCCCCACACACACACACACACACACACACACAGAGACAGAAAGAGAATGCAAAGACAGAGAGACATGCTTTAGCTGTCAGCCACCCATCCCCCCTCCACACACACACACACACACACAGAGAGACAGAAAGAGAATGCAAAGACAGAGAGGCATGCTTTAGCTGTCAGCCACCCATCCCCCTCTCTCCACACACACACACACACACACACACACACACACACACACACACACACACACACACACACACACACAGAGAAAGAGCCAGAGGCATAGACAGAGAGGCATGCTTTAGCTGTCAGCCACCCATCCCCCCCTCCACACACACACACGCACGCGCACGCACACACAGAAAGAGAATGCATAGACAGAGAGGCATGCTTTAGCTGTCAGCCACCCATCCCCTCCACACACACACACACACACACACACACACACACAGAAAGAGAAATGCATAGACAGAGAGGCATGCTTTAGCTGTCAGCCACCCATCCCCCCCTCCACACACACACGCACACACACGCACGCGCACACACACACACACACAGAAAGAGAATGCATAGACAGAGAGGCATGCTTTAGCTGTCAGCCACCCCCCCCCACACACACACACACACACACACACACACACACACACACACACACACACACACACACACACAGAGCCAGAGGTAGAGACAAAGAGGGTTTTTTTTTTCATCATAACTAAGAGAACAGTGCCATCTTTTGGACATTGAAGGGAGGGCAGACAAAATAAGATTCAGATTAAAAATATTAAATAAAATAAATATATTGATCTGAAAAATAGTACATCAAATTTTAAATTCACCCAGGTTCAATTACCGAACATACAATCTTAATTTAATTTAAATCAAACAAAGATTTTACAAGAAATTAGACATTTTCTGTTTCCCTTTTTTCTCCTTCATTTAATCCCTCGTCATAGCAGCACCGTTTGAGATATCCTATAATCGTTAGCACTATAGCATCTTCAGTGTCTTTGTTTCATGTTGACCGAGTGTGGTGTCGATTCCATGCATCTCCTACGAATAGTTTATAATAACTCAGAGCCTGATTTATCCAAAATTCCAAATTCAAACCAAAATATCTGACTTCCTGTTGGTCAGAGCTAATGACTGTAAATTAGAAAGATGTCCGGCTCGATGAGAACAATATATACACAGAGTTTGGTGACTGTAGATAAAACTAACCCGCCCATTTTTGTCAAAAGGTGGCGCTACTGAGCCCCTCCACCACACCCGTTTCTAAGTCTTTGGCCATATATACTGGAAGTAGAACTGATCCAGTTCTACTCGGCTGTCATTGAGTCTGTTTTGTGCACATCCATCACTGTCTGGTTTGTTTCAGCTACCAAATCTGACATCAGGAGACTACATCGTACAATCCGGACTGCAGAGAGGATTATTGGTGCCCCCCTGCCAGCCCTCCAGGACCTGTACTCTTCCAGAGTGAGGAAGAGGGCAGGTAAAATCATCACAGACTCCGCTCACCCTGGACACTTCCTGTTTGAACTGTTACCGTCAGGACGGCGACTCCGATCACTGGCCACTAGAACATCTAGGCACAGGAACAGTTTCTTCCCACAGGCCATTTCCCTCTTGAACCCCCCAGCCGCTTTTAAGTGCAATACTTTGATTGTTTAGTGCAATATATTCTAAACTAGTGCAATATATTCTTAAATGTAACTGTGACCTTATATATATATATACATACCTTTATTTTATTTTATACTATTTTTCATATTTGTATATTTGTGTTCATGTTGTGTTGTATTGTATATGTGCACTGGAAGCTTCAGCACCAAGACAAATTCCTTGTGTGTGCAAGCACACTTGGCAATAAAGCTCTTTCTGATTCTGATTCTGATTCTGAAGGCATCACTGATGTGTGTGTTGAGTTTCATGCCATTTCAAGCATGCTAAGAGTCTCAAAAACACCCCAAAAGATTATTAAACTTTGACACGCTGCCATGGCAACAGTATTTAAAATATCAGGAATCCATTCATATGTCTATATCTGCCATGTTTTGACATTATATTGATGAAGTTTGAAGTAAATCGGGTGAAAATAAGACGGTGATTCAAAGCATTTTTGATAAAACAAGCACTTCCTGCTGCCAGTTGGTGGCGCTATAACTTTGACTCACAAAAGTTATATCCATGTGATCGGCCTCTTACAACGAACACACATATGAAGTTTCATCCAAATCGGTCAATGTATGCAGAAGTTTCCCCATTTCTCGCCATAAATTCGTCTCCTGCCACAGCCAAACCGTTCGAGATATCAAAAATCCGCT
This sequence comes from Paracanthobrama guichenoti, assembly GCA_018749465.1. Classification (NCBI taxonomy): domain Eukaryota; kingdom Metazoa; phylum Chordata; class Actinopteri; order Cypriniformes; family Gobionidae; genus Paracanthobrama; species Paracanthobrama guichenoti. Next base: position 7,919,726 of record CM031958.1, read on the forward strand.
CGTAATTTAGCATCCTCAATGCCTTGACTTCATGCTGACCGAGTTTGGTGCTGATCGGGTTAATCGCCTAGGAGGAGTATTTCAAATTCCACAGTATGCGTTTTAAAACGACCCATAATAGCTCACTTCCTGTTGGGCCGACGCATAACTTAGAGTGCGGAAGTTGTTCGGCCCGATGAGCTCTATATGTGTACCGAGTTTCATACTAATACATGCAAGCGTTTTTGATTTATGGACAGTTTTATTTTGTTTTTCAAAGGGGCGCTGTCGAGCCCCCCTGCCACGCCCGGGTACCAAACCCAGCCCAAACCCTGATGGCCGCGCATTCCGACGAGTGTGCAAAGTTTCAAGAGTTTTCGAGCATGTTAAGGGCCCCAAAAAGGCCAAAAAGGCGAAAGAAAAATAATAATAATAATAATAATAATAATAATAATAATAATAATAATCTTTAGAAGAACAATAGGGCCTTCGCCCTTTCAGGGCTTGGGCCCTAATAATCCTTAGAAGAACAATAGGGCCTTCGCCCTTTCAGGGCTTGAGCCCTAATAAAGTGAAGATGTACTTGCATAGTTGTTCCACTAAATGGCATAATATCTGCCTTATTTGGACAAGACTGAGGTCTACATTGGCGAAACGTGGATGTGATTTAGGTTTTGGGGAAGAAAAAGTTGGTTACCTTGTCAATATTGTCACATGACTCTCCCTGCCACATTTTCATTTTGGTGGCTCAGACAGTGGCATGTATTATGAAGACAGTCAAGCATGGAAAGAAACAGAAGATGAGTATCAGAAATAAGAGTGATTTTCTGATGATTTATTAAAATGACACTATCTAAAATGTTGGTGACTGAACTTATGTTAATTTAATATTATCACGTGATGACTTACATTTCCCATTGTGGCAGCTCAAACGGTGACATGTAGATGGAAAGAGTGTGATTTTTTCAAATAATGCTTTTGTGATATTTCACCATTAGTTAATTATTTCATGTATTTGTGTATTTTTAAAGATATTTTCCAACATAGACAGATGCTTTGTATGTCCTAGTTGCACAAATAATTCAAAGACTACAAAACCACTGTAGTAAAGTACTATAAAGTATATAACACTGCTCCTTAAGTGGAAAAATTTTACATTTTGTCCATCACAATTCAGGTTTCTATGGAAGCTTGATTCTGCCACAGAATAAAACCATTTAAAAGATAATTGCGACCTTTTATCTCACAATTGTGAGTTTACATCTTGCAATTCTGACATTTTTTCTCACACAATTGCAAGATATAAAGTCAGAATTGTGAATACTGTCTTTCTATCAGAATACTGACTTTATATCTCACAATACTGACTTTATAAAAACAATTCTGACATTATTTCTCACAATTCTGACTATATCTCACATTTCTGACTTTATATCTTACAATACTGACTAAATATCTCGCAATTCTGACTTTCTATCAGAATACTGACTTCATAACTCACAATACTGACAATACTCACAAGCCAGTATTGTGTGATGTAAAGTCAGTATTGTGAGATATAGTCAGAATTGTGAGATGTAAAGTCAGTATTAGAGATATAAAGTCAGTATATACTGACTTTATAAAAACATTTCTGACATCTCACAATTCTGACTATATCTCACAATTCTGACTATATCGCAATTCTGACTATATCGCAATTCTGACTTTACATCTCACAATTCTGACTTTCTATCACACAATACTGACTTTACATCTCACAATTCTGAATTTACATCTCACAGTTCTGAATTTATATCTCACAATACTGACTTTATATCAAAATACTGACTTTACATCTCACAATACTGACTTTACATCTCACAATACTGACTTTATATCTCAATACTGACTTCATAACTCACAATCCTGACTTTATATCTCAATACTGACTTTACATCTCACAATACTGACTTTACATCTCACAATACTGACTTTACATCTCACAATACTGACTTTACATCTCACAATTCTGAATTTACATCTCACAATTCTGACTTTATTTCTCACAATTCTGACTTTCTATCTCACAATACTGACTTCATAACTCACAATACTGACAATACTCACACAATAGTGTTGTGTGAAAGAAAGTCAGAATTGTTAGATAAAGTCAGTCAGTATTAATGTGATGTAAAGTCAGCACAGAGATGTAAGATCAGAATTGTGAGATATAGTCAGACTTGTGAGATGTAAAGTCAGACTGTGAGATATAAAGTCAGTATATACTGACTTTATAAAAACATTTCTGACATATCTCACAATTCTGACTATATCTCACAATTCTGACTATATCTCACAATTCTGACTATATCGACAATTCTGACTATATCGCACAATTCTGACTATATCGCAATTCTGACTTTACATCTCACAATTCTGACTTTCTATCACACAATACTGACTTTACATCTCACAATTCTGACTTTCTATCACACAATACTGACTTTACATCTCACAATACTGACTTTCTATCACACAATACTGACTTTACATCTCACAATTCTGAATTTACATCTCACAGTTCTGACTTTATATCTCACAATACTGACTTTATATCAAAATACTGACTTTACATCTCACAATACTGACTTTACATCTCACAATACTGACTTTATATCTCACAATACTGACTTTATATCTCAATACTGACTTCATAACTCACAATCCTGACTTTATATCTCAATACTGACTTTACATCTCACAATACTGACTTTACATCTCACAATACTGACTTTACATCTCACAATTCTGAATTTACATCTCACAATTCTGAATTTTACATCTCACAATTCTGACTTTATTTCTCACAATACTGACTTTATAAAAACAATTCTGACATTATTTCTCACAATTCTGACTTTCTATCTCACAATTCTGACTTTCTATCTCACAATACTGACTTCATAACTCACAATACTGACAATACTCACAAGCCAGTGTTGTGTGAAAGAAAGTCAGAATTGTTAGATACTCAGTCAGTATCTGATGTAAAGTCAGTATTTAGATCTCAGTATATACTGACTTTATAAAAACATTTCTGACATCTCACAATTCTGACTTTCTATCTCACAATTCTGACTTCATAACTCAATACTGACTATATATCTCACAACTCTGACTTTATAACTCCCAATTCTGACTTCATAACTCACAATACTGACAATACTCTCACAATTTGAGTATTGTGTGATATATAAAGTCAGAATTGAGAGATATGTCAGAAATGTTTTTATAAAGTCAGTATATACTGACTTTATATCTCACAATACTGACTTTATAAAAACAATTCTGACTATATCTCACAATTCTGACTTTCTATCTCACAATTCTGACTTTCTATCTCACAATACTGACTTTACTTTGACTTTACATCTCACAATACTGACTTTACATCTCACAATACTGACTTTACATCTCACAATTCTGACTTTCTATCTCACAACTCTGACTTCATAACTCCCAATTCTGACTTCATAACTCACAATACTGACTTTATATCTCACAATTCTGACTTTCTATCTCACAATTCTGACTTTCTATCTCACAATTCTGACTTCATAACTCACAATACTGACAATACTCACAAGCCAGTATTGTGTGATATGAATATCAGAATTGTGAGTTATAATCAGAATTGTGAGTTACTGAAGTCAGAATTGACTTTAGTTATGAAGTCAGAGTTGACTTAGAAAGTCAGAATTGTGTGATATAAAGTCAGAATTGTGAGATATGTCAGAAATGTTTTTTATAGTCAGTATATACTGACTTTACATCTCACAATACTGACTTTACATCTCACAATACTGATTTTATATCTCAATACTGACTTTCTATCACACAATACTGACTTTATATCTCACAATTCTGACTGTCACACAATACTGACTTTCTATCACACAATACTGATTTTATATCTCAATACTGACTTTCTATCACACACAATACTGATTTTATATCTCACAAATCTGACTTTCTGTCACACAATACTGACTTTCTGTCACACAATACTGACTTCATAACTCACAATTCTGACTTTCTATCACACAATACTGACTTTCTGTCACACAATACTGACTTTATATCTCACAATACTGACTTTCTGTCACACAATACTGACTTTCTATCACACAATACTGACTTTATATCTCACAATACTGACTTTATATCTCACAATACTGATTTTATATCTCAATACTGACTTTCTGTCACACAATACTGACTTCATATCTCACAATACTGACTTCATATCTCACAATACTGACTTCATATCTCACAATACTGATTTTATATCTCAATACTGACTTTCTATCACACAATACTGACTTTCTATCACACAATACTGACTTTCTGTCACACAATACTGACTTTCTGTCACACAATACTGACTTTCTGTCACACAATACTGACTTCATATCTCACAATACTGATTTTATATCTCAATACTGACTTTCTATCACACAATACTGACTTTCTGTCACACAATACTGACTTCATATCTCACAATACTGACTTTCTATCACACAATACTGACTTTTATCTCACAATACTGACTTTCTATCACACAATACTGATTTTATATCTCACAATACTGACTTTCTGTCACACAATACTGACTTTCTATCACACAATACTGACTTTATATCTCACAATTCTGACTTTCTGTCACACAATACTGACTTTCTGTCACACAATACTGACTTTATATCTCACAATACTGACTTTCTGTCACACAATACTGACTTCATATCTCTCAATACTGATTTTATATCTCAATACTGACTTTCTATCACACAATACTGACTTTCTGTCACACAATACTGACTTTCTGTCACACAATACTGACTTTCTGTCACACAATACTGACTTTATCTCACAATACTGACTTTCATCACAATACTGATTTTATATCTCAATACTGACTTCATATCTCACAATACTGACTTCATATCTCACAATACTGATTTTATATCTCAATACTGATTTTCTATCACACAATACTGATTTTATCTCAATACTGACTTTCTGTCACACAATACTGACTTCATATCTCACAATACTGACTTTATATCTCACAATACTGACTTCATATCTCACAATACTGACTTTCTATCTCACAATACTGACTTTCTATCTCAATACTGACTTTCTATCACACAATACTGACTTTCTGTCACACAATACTGACTTTCTGTCACACAATACTGATTTTATCTCAATACTGACTTTATCTCACAATACTGACTTCATATCTCACAATACTGACTTCATATCTCACAATACTGACTTCATATCTCACAATACTGACTTTCTATCTCACAATACTGATTTTATATCTCAATACTTACTTTCTATCACACAATACTGACTTTCTGTCACACAATACTGACTTTCTGTCACACAATACTGACTTTCTGTCACACAATACTGACTTTCTATCACACAATACTGACTTTCTGTCACACAATACTGACTTCATGTCTCACAATACTGACTTTCTTATCTCACAATACTGATTTCTATCACACAATACTGACTTTATATCTCACAATACTGACTTTATATCTCACAATACTGACTTTTATATCACACAATACTGACTTCATATCTCACAATACTGACTTCATATCTCACAATACTGACTTTCTATCTCGCAATACTGATTTTATATCTCAATACTGACTTTATATCTCACAATACTGACTTCATATCTCACAATACTGACTTTGTGTCACACAATACTGACTTTCTGTCACACAATACTGACTTTCATATCTCACAATACTGACTTCATATCTCACAATACTGACTTCATATCTCACAATACTGACTTTATATCTCACAATACTGACTTCATATCTCACAATACTGACTTCATATCTCACAATTCTGACTTTCTATCTCACAATACTGATTTTATATCTCAATACTGACTTTCTATCACACAATACTGACTTTATATCTCACAATTCTGACTTTCTGTCACACAATACTGACTTTCTGTCACACAAAACTGACTTCATATCTCACAATACTGACTTCATATCTCACAATACTGACTTTATCTCACAATACTGACTTTATATCTCAATACTGACTTTCTATCACACAATACTGACTTTCTATCACACAATACTGACTTCATATCTCACAATACTGACTACTGACTTCATATCTCACAATACTGACTTTATATCTCACAATACTGATTTTATATCTCAATACTGACTTTCTATCACAATACTGATTTTATATCTCAATACTGATTTTATATCTCAATACTGACTTTCTATCACACAATACTGACTTTCTATCACACAATACTGATTTTATATCTCAATACTTTCTGTCACACAATACTGACTTTCTGTCACACAATACTGACTTTCTGTCACACAATACTGACTTTCTGTCACACAATACTGACTTTCTGTCACACAATACTGACTTCATATCTCACAATACTGACTTTATATCTCAAATACTGACTTTCTATCACACAATACTGACTTTCTGTCACACAATACTGACTTCATATCTCACAATACTGACTTCATATCTCACAATACTGACTTCATATCTCACAATACTGACTTCATATCTCACAATACTGACTTCATATCTCACAATACTGACTTTTATCTCACAATACTGACTTTATATCACAATAATACTGACTTTATATCTCACAATACTGACTTTCTGTCACACAATACTGACTTTCTATCACACAATACTGACTTTTATGTCACACAATACTGACTTTATCACACAATACTGACTTTCTATCACACAATACTGACTTTCTGTCACACAATACTGACTTTCTATCACACAATACTGACTTTCTATCACACAATACTGACTTCTATCTCACAATACTGACTTTCTATCTCACAATACTGACTTCATATCTCACAATACTGACTTCATATCTCACAATACTGACTTTATATCTCACAATACTGACTTTCTATCTCACAATACTGATTTTATATCTCAATACTTACTTTCTGTACACAATACTGACTTTCTGTCACACTGACTTTCTGTCACTGACTTTTTCTATCACACAATACTGACTTCATATCTCACAATACTGACTTCTCATCTCACAATACTGACTTCATATCTCACAATACTGACTTTATATCTCACAATACTGACTTTTATATCTCACAATACTGACTTCATATCTCACAATACTGACTTTCTATCTCACAATACTGACTTTATATCTCAATACTGACTTTCTATCACACAATACTGACTTTCTGTCACACAATACTGACTTTCTGTCACACAATACTGACTTCATATCTCACAATACTGACTTCATATCTCACAATACTGACTTTCTGTCACACAATACTGACTTTCTATCACACAATACTGACTTTATATCTCACAATTCTGACTTTCTGTCACACAATACTGACTTTCTATCACACAATACTGACTTTATATCTCACAATACTGACTTCATATCTCACAATACTGACTTTCTGTCACACAATACTGACTTCATATCTCACAATACTGACTTCATATCTCACAATACTGACTTTCTGTCACACAATACTGATTTTATATCTCAATACTGACTTTATATCTCACAATACTGACTTCATATCTCACAATACTGACTTTCTATCACACAATACTGACTTTCTATCACACAATACTGACATTATATCTCACAATACTGACTTCATATCTCACAATACTGACTTTCTGTCACACAATACTGACTTTCTGTCACACAATACTGACTTCATATCTCACAATACTGACTTCATATCTCACAATACTGACTTCATATCTCACAATACTGATTTTATATCTCAATACTGACTTCATATCTCACAATACTGACTTCATATCTCACAATTCTGACTTTCTATCTCACAATACTGACTTTCTATCACACAATACTGACTTTCTGTCACACAATACTGACTTTCTATCACACAATACTGACTTTCTGTCACACAATACTGACTTTCTATCACACAATACTGACTTCATATCTCACAATACTGACTTCATAACTCACAATTCTGACTTTCTATCTCACAATACTGATTTTATATCTCAATACTGACTTTCTATCACACACACAATACTGACTTTCTGTCACACACAATACTGACTTCATATCTCACAATACTGACTTTATATCTCACAATACTGACTTTATATCTCACAATACTGATTTTATATCTCAATACTGACTTTCTATCACACAATACTGACTTTCTATCACACAATACTGATTTTATATCTCAATACTGACTTTCTGTCACACAATACTGACTTTCTGTCACACAATACTGACTTCATATCTCACAATACTGACTTCATATCTCACAATACTGACTTTCTATCTCACAATACTGATTTTATATCTCAATACTGACTTTCTATCACACAATACTGACTTTCTGTCACACAATACTGACTTCATATCTCACAATACTGACTTCATATCTCACAATACTGACTTCATATCTCACAATACTGATTTTATATCTCAATACTGATTTTATATCTCAATACTGACTTTCTATCACACAATACTGACTTTCTATCTCACAATACTGATTTTATATCTCAATACTGACTGTCACACACAATACTGACTTTCTGTCACACAATACTGACTTTCTGTCACACAATACTGACTTCATATCTCACAATTCTGACTTTGTCACACAATACTGACTTTCTGTCACACAATACTGACTTTCTATCTCACAATACTGACTTTCTGTCACACAATACTGACTTTCTGTCACACAATACTGACTTTTATATCTCACAATACTGACTTCATATCTCACAATACTGACTTTCTATCTCACAATACTGACTTTCTATCTCACAATACTGACTTCATATCTCTCAATACTTTCTTTCTATCACACAATACTGATTTTATATCTCAATACTGACTTTCTATCACACAATACTGATTTTATATCTCAATACTGACTTTCTGTCACACAATACTGACTTCATATCTCACAATTCTGACTTTCTATCACACAATACTGACTTTCTGTCACACAATACTGACTTTATATCTCACAATACTGATTTTATATCTCAATACTGATTTTATATCTCAATACTGACTTTCTATCACACAATACTGACTTTCTCTCACACAATACTGACTTTCTATCACACAATACTGACTTTCTATCTCACAATACTGACTTCATATCTCACAATACTGACTTTCTATCTCACAATACTGACTTTCTATCACACAATACTGACTTTCTGTCACACAATACTGACTTTCTATCACACAATACTGACTTTCTGTCACACAATACTGACTTCATATCTCACAATACTGACTTCATATCTCACAATACTGACTTCATATCTCACAATACTGACTTTATATCTCACAATACTGACTTTCTGTCACACAATACTGACTTTCTATCACACAATACTGACTTTCTATCACACAATACTGACTTTCTCTCACAATACTGACTTTCTTTCTCACAATACTGACTTCATATCTCACAATACTGACTTTCTATCTCACAATACTGACTTTCTATCTCACAATACTGATTTTATATCTCAATACTTACTTTCTATCACACAATACTGACTTTCTATCACAATACTGACTTTCTATCACACAATACTGACTTTCTGTCACACAATACTGACTTTCTGTCACTGACTTTCTATCACACAATACTGACTTTCTGTCACACTGACTTTCTGACTTCAATACTGACTTTCTATCACACATACTGACTTTATATCTCACAATACTGACTTCATATCTCACAATACTGACTTTATATCTCAAATACTGACTTTCTATCTCACAATACTGACTTCATATCTCACAATACTGACTTTCTATCACACAATACTGACTTTCTATCTCACAATACTTTCTTCATATCACACAATACTGACTTTCTATCTCACAATACTGACTTTCTGTCACACAATACTGACTTTCTATCTCACAATACTGACTTTCTATCTCACAATACTGACTTTTATCTCACAATACTGACTTTCTTCACACAATACTGACTTCATATCACACAATACTGACTTCATATCTCACAATACTGACTTTCTGTCACACAATACTGACTTTCTATCTCACAATACTGACTTTCTATCTCACAATACTGACTTTCTATCTCACAATACTGACTTTCTATCACACAATACTGACTTTCTATCTCACAATACTGACTTTATATCTCACAATACTGACTTTCTATCTCACAATACTGACTTTCATATCTCACAATACTGACTTTCTATCTCACAATACTGACTTTATCTCACATCTCACACAATACTGACTTTCTATCTCACAATACTGACTTTATATCTCACAATACTGACTTTCTATCACAATACTGACTTTCTATATCACAATACTGACTTTCTATCACACAATACTGACTTTCTATCTCACAATACTGACTTTCTATCACACAATACTGACTTTCTGTCACACAATACTGACTTTCTATCACACAATACTGACTTTCTATCACACAATACTGACTTCATATCTCACAATACTGACTTCATATCTCACAATACTGACTTTATATCTCAATACTGATTTTATATCTCAATACTTACTTTCTATCACACAATACTGACTTTCTGTCACACAATACTGACTTCATATCTCACAATACTGACTTTCTATCTCACAATACTGACTTCATATCTCACAATACTGACTTTATCTCTCAATACTGACTTTATCTCACAATACTGATTTTATATCACAATACTGACTTTCTATCACACAATACTGACTTTCTGTCACACAATACTGACTTTATATCTCAATACTGACTTTCTATCACACAATACTGACTTTCTGTCACACAATACTGACTTTCTGTCACACAATACTGACTTTCTATCACACAATACTGACTTTCTCTCACAATACTGACTTTCTATCTCACAATACTGACTTTCTATCTCACAATACTGACTTTCTATCTCAATACTGACTTTCTATCACACAATACTGACTTTCTATCTCACAATACTGACTTCATATCTCACAATACTGACTTTCATATCTCACAATACTGACTTTTTTATCTCACAATACTGATTTTATATCTCAATACTGACTTTATATCTCAATACTGACTTTCTATCACACAATACTGATTTTATCATCTCAATACTGACTTTCTATCACACAATACTGACTTTCATATCTCACAATACTGACTTTCTATCACACAATACTGACTTTCTATCACACAATACTGACTTTCTATCACACAATACTGACTTTCTATCACACAATACTGACTTTCTATCTCACAATACTGACTTCATATCTCACAATACTGACTTTCTATCTCACAATACTGACTTTATATCTCACAATACTGACTTCATATCTCACAATACTGACTTCATATCTCACAATACTGACTTTCTATCTCACAATACTGACTTTTATATCTCAATACTGACTTTCTGTCACACAATACTGACTTTCTATCACACAATACTGACTTTCTATCTCACAATACTGACTTTCTATCACACAATACTGACTTTCTGTCACACAATACTGACTTTATATCTCACAATACTGACTTTATATCTCAATACTGACTTTCTATCACACAATACTGATTTTATATCTCAATACTGACTTTCTGTCACACAATACTGACTTTATATCTCACAATACTGACTTTCTATCACACAATACTGACTTTCATATCTCACAATACTGACTTTATATCACAATACTGACTTTATATCTCAATACTGACTTTATATCACACAATACTGACTTTCTATCTCACAATACTGACTTTCTATCACACAATACTGACTTTCTATCACACAATACTGACTTCATATCTCACAATACTGACTTTCTATCTCACAATACTGACTTTCTATCTCACAATACTGACTTTTATATCACAATACTGACTTTCTATCACAATACTGACTTTCTATCACACAATACTGACTTTCTATCTCACAATACTGACTTTCTATCTCACAATACTGACTTCAATATCTCACAATACTGACTTTATATCTCACAATGACTTTATATCTCAATACTGACTTTCTATCACAATACTGACTTCTATATCTCAATACTGATTTTATATCTCAATACTGACTTTCTATCACACAATACTGACTTTCTATCACACAATACTGACTTTATATCTCACAATACTGACTTTGATCTCACAATACTGACTCTATCACACAATACTGACTTTCTATCACACAATACTGACTTTCTATCACACAATACTGACTTTCTATCTCACAATACTGACTTCATATCACACAATACTGACTTTCTATCACACAATACTGACTTCATATCTCACAATACTGACTTTATATCTCACAATACTGACTTTCTATCTCACAATACTGACTTTATATCTCAATACTGACTTTATATCTCACAATACTGACTTTCTATCTCACAATACTGACTTTCTATCTCACAATACTGACTTTATATCTCAATACTGACTTTATATCACAATACTGACTTTCTATCACACAACTGACTTTCTATCACACAATACTGACTTCATATCTCACAATTCTGACTTTCTATCACACAATACTGACTTTCTGTCACACAATACTGACTTTATATCTCACAATACTGATTTTATATCTCAATACTGACTTTCTATCACACAATACTGATTTTATATCTCAATACTGACTTTCTGTCACACAATACTGACTTCATATCTCACAATACTGACTTTCTATCTCACAATACTGACTTTCTATCACACAATACTGACTTTCTATCACACAATACTGACTTTCTGTCACACAATACTGACTTTCTGTCACACAATACTGACTTTCTGTCACACAATACTGACTTCATATCTCACAATACTGACTTCATATCTCACAATACTGACTTTCTATCTCAATACTGACTTTCTATCTCACAATACTGACTTTCTATCTCACAATTCTGACTTTCTATCTCACAATACTGACTTTTATATCTCACAATACTGACTTTCTATCACACAATACTGACTTTCTATCTCACAATACTGACTTTCTGTCACACAATACTGACTTTCTATCTCACAATACTGACTTCATATCTCACAATACTGACTTCATATCTCACAATACTGACTTTATCTCTCAATACTGACTTTCTATCACACAATACTGACTTTCTGTCACACAATACTGACTTTCTATCACACAATACTGACTTCATATCTCACAATACTGACTTTCTATCTCACAATACTGACTTTATATCTCACAATACTGACTTTATATCTCACAATACTGACTTCATATCTCACAATACTGACTTTATATCTCACAATACTGACTTTCTATATCACAATACTGACTTTCTATCACACAATACTGACTTTCTATCTCACAATACTGACTTTCTATCACACAATACTGACTTTCTATCTCACAATACTGACTTTATATCTCACAATACTGACTTTATATCTCAATACTGACTTCATATCTCACAATTCTGACTTTATATCTCACAATACTGACTTTATATCTCACAATACTGACTTTCTATCTCACAATACTGACTTTTATATCTCAATACTGACTTTCTATCACACAATACTGACTTTCTGTCACACAATACTGATTTTATATCTCAATACTTACTTTCTATCACACAATACTGACTTTCTGTCACACAATACTGACTTTCTATCACACAATACTGACTTTCTATCTCACAATACTGACTTTATATCTCATACTGACTTTCATACACAATACTGACTTCATATCTCACAATACTGACTTCATATCTCACAATACTGACTTTCATATCTCACAATACTGACTTTCTATCTCACAATACTGATTTTATATCTCAATACTGACTTTCTATCACACAATACTGACTTTCTGTCACACAATACTGACTTTCTGTCACACAATACTGACTTTATATCTCACAATACTGACTTTCTATCACACAATACTGACTTTCTATCACACAATACTGACTTTCTGTCACACAATACTGACTTTCTGTCACACAATACTGACTTCATATCTCACAATACTGACTTTCTGTCACACAATACTGACTTCATATCTCACAATACTGACTTCATATCTCACAATACTGACTTTCTATCACACAATACTGATTTTCTATCTCACAATACTGACTTTATATCTCACAATACTGACTTTCTATCACACAATACTGACTTTCTATCACACAATACTGACTTTCTATCTCACAATACTGACTTTCTATCACACAATACTGACTTCATATCTCACAATACTGACTTTCTATCTCACAATACTGACTTTCTATCTCACAATACTGACTTTATATCTCACAATACTGACTTTCTATCTCACAATACTGACTTTCTATCACACAATACTGACTTTCTATATCTCAATACTGACTTTCTATCACACAATACTGACTTTCTATCTCACAATACTGACTTTCTATCACACAATACTGACTTTCTATCACACAATACTGACTTTCTATCACACAATACTGACTTTCTATCACACAATACTGACTTTCATATCTCACAATACTGACTTTCTATCACACAATACTGACTTTCTATCTCACAATACTGACTTTATATCTCACAATACTGACTTTCTATCACACAATACTGACTTTCTATCACACAATACTGACTTTATATCTCACAATACTGACTTTCTATCTCACAATACTGACTTTCTATCTCACAATACTGACTTTATATCTCACAATACTGACTTTATATCTCTCACAATACTGACTTCATATCTCAATACTGACTTTCTATCTCACAATACTGACTTTCTATCTCACAATACTGACTTTCTATCTCACAATACTGACTTCATATCTCACACAATACTGACTTTCTATCACACAATACTGACTTTCTATCACACAATACTGACTTTCTATCTCACACAATACTGACTTCATATCTCACAATACTGACTTTCTATCTCACAATACTGACTTTATATCTCACAATACTGACTTTCTATCACACAATACTGACTTTCTGTCACACAATACTGACTTTCTATCACACAATACTGACTTTCTATCTCACAATACTGACTTTTATATCTCACAATACTGACTTTCTATCACACAATACTGACTTTATATCTCACAATACTGACTTTGATATCTCACAATACTGACTTTCTATCTCACAATACTGACTTTTATCATCTCAATACTGACTT
Organism: Paracanthobrama guichenoti; assembly: GCA_018749465.1. Classification (NCBI taxonomy): domain Eukaryota; kingdom Metazoa; phylum Chordata; class Actinopteri; order Cypriniformes; family Gobionidae; genus Paracanthobrama; species Paracanthobrama guichenoti. Next base: position 7,935,044 of record CM031958.1, read on the forward strand.
TCTATCACACAATACTGACTTTCTACTGACTTTCACACAATACTGACTTTCTATCTCACAATACTGACTTTCTCTCACAATACTGACTTTCTATCTCACAATACTGACTTTCATATCTCACAATACTGACTTTATATCTCACAATACTGACTTTATATCTCACAATACTGACTTTCTATCACAATAATACTGACTTTCTATCACACAATACTGACTTTCTATCACACAATACTGACTTTCTATCACACAATACTGACTTTCTATCTCACAATACTGACTTTCTATCACACAATACTGACTTTCTGTCTTTACTGACTTTCTATCTCACAATACTGACTTTCTATCACACAATACTGACTTTATATCTCAATACTGACTTTCTATCTCACACAATACTGACTTCATATCTCACAATACTGACTTCATATCTCACAATACTGACTTTCTATCTCACAATACTGACTTTCTATCTCACAATACTGACTTTTATATCTCAATACTGACTTTCTATCACACAATACTGACTTTCTATCACACAATACTGACTTTCTATCACACAATACTGACTTTCTATCTCACAATACTGACTTTATATCTCACAATACTGACTTTCTGTCACACAATACTGACTTTCTATCACACAATACTGACTTTCTGTCACACAATACTGACTTTCTATCTCACAATACTGACTTTCTATCACACAATACTGACTTTCTATCTCACAATACTGACTTCATATCTCACAATACTGACTTTCTATCACACAATACTGACTTTCTATCACAATACTGACTTTCTTTCACAATACTGACTTTCTATCTCAATACTGACTTTCTATCACACAATACTGACTTTCTGTATCACAATACTGACTTTATATCTCACAATACTGACTTTCTATCACACAATACTGACTTTCTATCACACAATACTGACTTTCTATCACAATACTGACTTTCTATCTCACAATACTGACTTTCTGTCACACAATACTGACTTTCTGTCTGACTTCATATCTCACAATACTGACTTCATATCTCACAATACTGACTTTCTATCTCACAATACTGACTTTCTATCTCACAATACTGACTTTCATATCTCACAATACTGACTTTCTATCTCACAATACTGACTTTATATCACACAATACTGACTTTCTATCTCACAATACTGACTTTCTATCTCACAATACTGACTTTCTATCTCACAATACTGACTTCATATCTCACAATACTGACTTTATATCTCACAATACTGACTTTCTATCACACAATACTGACTTTCTATCACACAATACTGACTTTCTATCTCACAATACTGACTTTCTATCACACAATACTGACTTTATATCACAATACTGACTTTCTATCTCACAATACTGACTTCATATCTCACAATACTGACTTTCTATCTCACAATACTGACTTTCTATCTCACAATACTGACTTTCATATCTCACAATACTGACTGACTTCATCTCACACAATACTGACTTTCTATCTCACAATACTGACTTTATATCTCAATACTGACTTTCTGTCACACAATACTGACTTTCTATCTCACAATACTGACTTTCTATCACACAATACTGACTTTCTGTCACACAATACTGACTTTATATCTCACAATACTGACTTTCTATCACAATACTGACTTTCTATCTCACAATACTGACTTTATCTCACACAATACTGACTTTCTATCTCACAATACTGACTTTATATCTCACAAATACTGACTTTCATATCTCACAATACTGACTTTCTATCTCAATACTGACTTTATATCTCAATACTGATCATCTCAATACTGACTTTCTATCACACAATACTGACTTTCTATCACACAATACTGACTTTCTATCTCACAATACTGACTTTCTATCACACAATACTGACTTTCTATCACACAATACTGACTTTATCTCTACTGACTTTCTATCACACAATACTGACTTTCTGTCACACAATACTGACTTCATATCTCACAATACTGACTTCATATCTCACAATTCTGACTTTCTATCTCACAATACTGACTTTCTATCTCAATACTGACTTTATATCTCACAATACTGACTTTCTATCACACAATACTGACTTTCTATCTCACTGACTTACTTTACTGACTCTCATATCTCACAATACTGACTTTCTATCTCACAATACTGACTTTCTATCTCACAATACTGACTTTATATCTCACAATTGACTTTATATCTCACAATACTGACTTTCTATCACACAATACTGACTTTCTATCTCACAATACTGACTTTCTATCTCACAATACTGACTTTCTATCTCACAATACTGACTTTCTATCACACAATACTGACTTTCTATCTCACAATACTGACTTTCTATCTCACAATACTGACTTTCTATCTCACAATACTGACTTTATATCTCACAATACTGACTTTCTGTCACAATACTGACTTCCTATCTCACAATACTGACTTCATATCTCACAATACTGACTTCATATCTCACAATACTGACTTCATATCTCACAATACTGACTTTATCTCTCACAATACTGACTTTTATATCTCAATACTGACTTTCTCTCACAATACTGACTTTCTATCACACAATACTGACTTTCTCTCACAATACTGACTTTCTGACTTTCTATCACACAATACTGACTTTCTGTCACACAATACTGACTTTCTATCTCACAATACTGACTTTCTATCACACAATACTGACTTTCTGTCACACAATACTGACTTTCTATCACACAATACTGACTTTATATCTCACAATACTGACTTTCTATCTCACAATACTGACTTTCTATCTCACAATACTGACTTTATCTCACAATACTGACTTTCTATCTCACAATACTGACTTTCTATCTCACAATACTGACTTTCTATCTCACAATACTGACTTTCTATCACACAATACTGACTTTATATGTCACACAATACTGACTTTATTCATATCTCACAATACTGACTTTCTATCTCACAATACTGACTTTCTATCACACAATACTGACTTTCTATCTCACAATACTGACTTTATATCTCATATCTGACTTTCATCACACAATACTGACTTTCTATCTCACAATACTGACTTTCTATCACACAATACTGACTTTCTATCACACAATACTGACTTTCTATCACACAATACTGACTTTATATCTCACAATACTGACTTTCTATCTCACAATACTGACTTTCTATCTCACAATACTGACTTTCTATCTCACAATACTGACTTTCTATCTCACAATACTGACTTTATATCTCACAATACTGACTTTCATATCTCACAATACTGACTTTATATCTCACAATACTGACTTTCTATCTCACAATACTGACTTTCTATCTCACAATACTGACTTTCTGTCACACAATACTGACTTTCATATCTCACAATACTGACTTTATATCTCACAATACTGACTTTATATCTCACAATACTGACTTTCTATCATCACAATACTGACTTTCTATCTCACAATACTGACTTTCTATCTCACAAATACTGACTTTATATCTCACAATACTGACTTTATATCTCACAATACTGACTTTCTATCTCACAATACTGACTTTCTATCACACAATACTGACTTTCTATCACACAATACTGACTTTATATCTCAATACTGACTTTCTATCACACAATACTGACTTTCTATCACACAATACTGACTTTCTATCTCACAATACTGACTTTCTATCTCACAATACTGACTTTCTATCACACAATACTGACTTTCTATCTCACAATACTGACTTTCTATCACACAATACTGACTTTATATCTCACAATACTGACTTTTATCTCACAATACTGACTTTATATCTCACAATACTGACTTCATATCTCACAATACTGACTTTCTATCTCACAATACTGACTTTCTATCTCACAATACTGACTTTCTATCACACAATACTGACTTTCTATCTCACAATACTGACTTTCTATCTCACAATACTGACTTTCTATCACACAATACTGACTTTCTCACACAATACTGACTTTATATCTCACAATACTGACTTTATATCTCACAATACTGACTTTCTATCACACAATACTGACTTTATATCTCACAATACTGACTTTCTATCACACAATACTGACTTTATATCTCACAATACTGACTTTCTATCACACAATACTGACTTTCTATCACACAATACTGACTTTCTATCACACAATACTGACTTTCTATCTCACAATACTGACTTTCTATCTCAATACTGACTTTCTATCACACAATACTGACTTTCTATCTCACAATACTGACTTCATATCTCACAATACTGACTTTCTATCTCAAATACTGACTTTCTATCTCACAATACTGACTTTATATCTCACAATACTGACTTTCTATCTCACAATACTGACTTTATATCTCACAATACTGACTTTCTATCTCACAATACTGACTTTATATCTCAAATACTGACTTTCTATCACACAATACTGACTTTCTATCTCACAATACTGACTTTATATCTCACAATACTGACTTTCTATCTCACAATACTGACTTTATCTATCACACAATACTGACTTTTATATCTTCAATACTGACTTTCTATCTCACAATACTGACTTTCTGTCTGACAATACTGACTTTCTATCACACAATACTGACTTCATATCTCACAATACTGACTTCATATCTCACAATACTGACTTTCTATCTCACAATACTGACTTTATATCTCACAATACTGACTTTATATCTCACAATACTGACTTTCTATCTCACAATACTGACTTTATATCTCACAATACTGACTTTCTATCTCACAATACTGACTTTCTATCACACAATACTGACTTTATATCACACAATACTGACTTTCTATCTCACAATACTGACTTTATCTCACAATACTGACTTTCTATCTCACAATACTGACTTTCTATCTCACAATACTGACTTTCTATATCTCAATACTGACTTTCTATCACACAATACTGACTTTATATCTCACAATACTGACTTTATCTCACACAATACTGACTTTCTATCTCACAATACTGACTTTATCTCACAATACTGACTTTCTATCACACAATATGACTTTCTATCTCACAATACTGACTTTATATCACACAATACTGACTTTCTATCACACAATACTGACTTTCTATCTCACAATACTGACTTTCTATCTCACAATACTGACTTCATATCTCACAATACTGACTTCATATCTCACAATACTGACTTCATATCTCACAATACTGACTTTCTATCTCACAATACTGACTTTTATATCTCACAATACTGACTTTCTATCACACAATACTGACTTTCTATCACACAATACTGACTTTCTATCTCACAATACTGACTTTATATCTCACAATACTGACTTTCTATCTCACAATACTGACTTTCTATCACACAATACTGACTTTCTGTCACACAATACTGACTTTATCTCACACAATACTGACTTTCTCTCACAATACTGACTTTCTATCTCACAATACTGACTTTATATCTCACAATACTGACTTCTATCTCACAATACTGACTTTCTATCACACAATACTGACTTTATATCTCACAATACTGACTTTATATCTCAATACTGACTTTCTATCACACAATACTGACTTTCTATCATACTGACTTTATATCTCACAATACTGACTTTCTATCTCACAATACTGACTTTATATCTCACAATACTGACTTTATATCTCATACTGACTTCTGACTTTACTGACTTTATATCTCACAATACTGACTTTCTATCTCAATACTGACTTTCTATCTCACAATACTGACTTTCTATCTCACAATACTGACTTTCTATCTCACAATACTGACTTTCTATCACACAATACTGACTTTCTGTCACACAATACTGACTTTCTATCACACAATACTGACTTTCTATCTCACAATACTGACTTTCTGTATCTCACAATACTGACTTTCTATCTCACAATACTGACTTCATATCTCACAATACTGACTTTCTATCTCACAATACTGACTTTCTATCTCACAATACTGACTTTATATCTCACAATGACTGACTTTCTATCACACAATACTGACTTTCTATCACACAATACTGACTTTATATCTCACAATACTGACTTTCTATCTCACAATACTGACTTTCATATCTCACAATACTGACTTTCTATCTCACAATACTGACTTCATATCTCACAATACTGACTTTATCTCACACAATACTGACTTTCTATCTCACAATACTGACTTTATATCTCACAATACTGACTTTCTATCTCACAATACTGACTTTCATATCTCACAATACTGACTTTCTATCACACAATACTGACTTTCTATCACACAATACTGACTTTCTATCTCACAATACTGACTTTCTATCTCACAATACTGACTTTCTATCTCACAATACTGACTTTATATCTCACAATACTGACTTTCTATCTCACAATACTGACTTTCTGTCACACAATACTGACTTCATATCTCACAATACTGACTTCATATCTCACAATTCTGACTTTCTATCTCACAATACTGACTTTATATCTCACAATACTGACTTTCTGTCACAATACTGACTTTATATCTCACAATGACTGACTTTTTCTGTCACACAATACTGACTTTCATAATACTCACAATACTGACTTTATATCTCACAATACTGACTTTCTATCTCACAATACTGACTTTCTATCTCACAATACTGACTTTATATCTCACAATACTGACTTTCTATCTCACAATACTGACTTTCTATCACACAATACTGACTTTCTATCTCACAATACTGACTTTCTATCACACAATACTGACTTTGTCACACAATACTGACTTCATATCTCGCAATACTGACTTCATATCTCGCAATACTGACTTTATATCTCAATACTTACTTTCTATCACACAATACTGACTTTCTATCTCACAATACTGACTTTATATCTCACAATACTGACTTTCTATCTCAAATACTGACTTTCTATCACACAATACTGACTTTCTATCTCACAATACTGACTTTCTATCTCACAATACTGACTTCATATCTCACAATACTGACTTTCTATCTCACAATACTGACTTTATATCTCAATACTGACTTCATATCTCACAATACTGACTTCATATCTCACAATACTGACTTTCTATCACACAATACTGACTTTCTATCACACAATACTGACTTTATATCTCACAATACTGACTTTCTATCACACAATACTGACTTTCTATCTCACAATACTGACTTTCTATCTCACAATTCTGACTTTATATCTCACAATACTGACTTTCTATCACACAATACTGACTTTATCTCTCAATACTGACTTTCTATCACACAATACTGACTTTCTATCTCACAATACTGACTTTCTATCTCACAATACTGACTTTCTATCTCACAATACTGACTTTATATCTCAAATACTGACTTTCTATCTCACAATACTGACTTTCTATCTCACAATGACTGATCTCTTTTTCTGTCACAATACTGACTTTCTATCACACAATACTGACTTTCTGTCACACAATACTGACTTTCTATCACACAATACTGATTTTATATCTCAATAATGCTGACTTTCTATCACACAATACTGACTTTCTATCTCACAATACTGACTGACTTTCTATCACACAATACTGACTTTCTGTCACACAATACTGACTTTATATCTCACAATACTGACTTTCTGTCACACAATACTGACTTTATATCTCACAATACTGACTTCATATCTCGCAATTCTGACTTTCTATCACACAATACTGACTTTCTATCACACAATACTGACTTTCTATCTCACAATACTGACTTTCTATCACACAATACTGACTTTCTATCTCACAATACTGACTTTATATCTCACAATACTGACTTTCATATCTCACAATACTGACTTTCTATCACACAATACTGACTTTCTATCTCACAATACTGACTTTCTATATCTCACAATACTGACTTTATATCTCAAATACTGACTTTCTATCACACAATACTGACTTTCTATCACACAATACTGACTTTATATCTCAATACTGACTTTCTATCACACAATACTGACTTTCTGTCACACAATACTGACTTTCTGTCTCACAATACTGACTTCATATCTCAATGCTGACTTTATATCTCACATACTGACTTTCTATCACACAATACTGACTTTCTATCTCACAATACTGACTTTATATCTCACAATACTGACTTTCTATCACACAATACTGACTTTCTATCACACAATACTGACTTTCTATCTCACAATACTGACTTTATATCTCACAATACTGACTTTCTATCACACAATACTGACTTTCTATCTCACAATACTGACTTTCTATCTCACAATACTGACTTTCTATCACAATGACTGACTTTATATCTCAATACTGACTTTATATCTCACAATACTGACTTTCTATCTCACAATACTGACTTTCTGTCACACAATACTGACTTTCTATCACACAATACTGACTTCATATCTCACAATACTGACTTTCTATCTCACAATACTGACTTTATATCTCACAATACTGACTTCATATCTCAATACTGACTTTCTATCTCACATACTGACTTCATATCTCACAATACTGACTTTCTATCTCACAATACTGATTTTATATCTCAATACTTACTTTCTATCACACAATACTGACTTTCTATCTCACAATACTGACTTTCTGTCACAATACTGACTTTATATCTCACAATACTGACTTTCTGTCTCACAATACTGACTTTCTATCTCACAATACTGACTTTCTATCTCACAATACTGACTTCATATCTCACAATACTGACTTTCTATCTCACAATACTGACTTTCTATCACACAATACTGACTTTCTATCTCACAATACTGACTTTCTATCTCACAATACTGACTTTCTATCACACAATACTGACTTTATATCTCACAATACTGACTTTCTATCTCACAATACTGACTTTCTATCACAAATACTGACTTTCTATCTCACAATACTGACTTTCTATCACACAATACTGACTTTATATCTCACAATACTGACTTTCTATCTCACAATACTGACTTCATATCTCGCAATACTGACTTCATATCTCACAATACTGACTTTCTATCTCACAATACTGACTTTCTATCTCACAATACTGACTTTTTATATATCTCAATACTGACTTTCTATCACACAATACTGACTTTCTATCACACAATACTGACTTTCTATCACACAATGCTGACTTTATATCTCAAATACTGACTTTCTATCTCACAATACTGACTTTCTATCTCACAATACTGACTTTCTATCTCACAATACTGACTTTCTATCACACAATACTGACTTTCATATCTCACAATACTGACTTTCTGTCACACAATACTGACTTCATATCTCACAATGACTTTATATCTCACAATACTGACTTTCTATCTCACAATACTGACTTTCTATCTCACAATACTGACTTTATATCTCACAATACTGACTTTATATCACACAATACTGACTTTATATCTCACAATACTGACTTTCTGTCACACAATACTGACTTTCTATCACACAATACTGACTTTCTATCTCACAATACTGACTTTCATATCTCACAATACTGACTTTTTATATCTCACAATACTGACTTTATATCTCACAATGCTGACTTTCTATCTCACAATACTGACTTTCTATCTCACAATACTGACTTTATATCTCAATACTGACTTTCTATCACACAATACTGACTTTCTGTCACACAATACTGACTTTCTATCTCACAATACTGACTTTCTATCTCACAATACTGACTTTCTATCACACAATACTGACTTTCTATCTCACAATACTGACTTCATATCTCTGACTTTATATCTCACAATACTGACTTTATATCTCACAATACTGACTTCATATCTCACAATACTGACTTTTATATCTCATGCTGACTTTATATCTCAATACTGACTTTCTATCTCACAATACTGACTTTCTATCACACAATACTGACTTTCTATCTCACAATACTGACTTTCTGTCACACAATACTGACTTTCTGTCACACAATACTGACTTTCTGTCACACAATACTGACTTTCTGTCACACAATACTGACTTCATATCTCACAATTCTGACTTTCTATCACACAATACTGACTTTCTATCTCACAATACTGACTTCATATCTCACAATTCTGACTTTCTGTCACACAATACTGACTTTCATCACACAATACTGACTTTCTATCTCACAATACTGACTTTCTATCACACAATACTGACTTTCTATATCTCACAATACTGACTTTCTGTCACACAATACTGACTTCATATCTCACAATACTGACTTTCATATCTCACAATACTGACTTTCTATCTCACAATACTGACTTCATATCTCTCACAATACTGACTTTATATCTCACAATACTGACTTTCTATCTCACAATACTGACTTTCTATCTCACAATACTGACTTTCTATCTCACAATACTGACTTTATATCTCACAATACTGACTTTCTATCTCACAATACTGACTTTCTATCTCACAATCACACTGACTTTCTATCACACAATACTGACTTTCTCACACACAATCTCTGACTTTCTATCTCACAATACTGACTTTATATCTCACAATACTGACTTTCTATCTCACAATACTGATTTTATATCTCAATACTGACTTTCTATCACACAATTCTGACTTTCTGTCACACAATACTGACTTCATATCTCACAATACTGACTTCATATCTCACAATACTGACTTCATATCTCACAATACTGACTTTATATCTCACAATACTGATTTTATATCTCAATACTGACTTTCTATCTCACAATACTGACTTTATATCTCACAATACTGACTTTCTATCTCAATACTGACTTTCTATCACACAATACTGACTTTCTATCTCACAATACTGACTTTATATCTCAATACTGACTTTCTTCTCACACAATACTGACTTTCTATCACACAATACTGACTTTCTATCACACACTTTCTGACTTCTGACTATCTCACACAATACTGACTTCATATCTCACAATACTGACTTTCTATCTCACAATTCTGACTTTCTATCTCACAATACTGACTTTATATCTCACAATACTGACTTTCTATCACACAATACTGACTTTCTATCTCACAATACTGACTTCATATCTCACAATACTGACTTCATATCTCACAATACTGACTTCATATCTCACAATACTGACTTTTATATCACAATACTGACTTTCTATCTCACAATACTGACTTTCTATCACACAATACTGACTTTATATCTCACAATACTGACTTTCTATCACACAATACTGACTTTCTATCACACAATACTGACTTTCTATCACACAATACTGACTTTCTACAATCTTTATATCTCACAATACTGACTTCATATCTCAAATACTGACTTTCTATCTCACAATACTGACTTTCTATCTCACAATACTGACTTTATATCTCACAATACTGACTTTATATCACACAATACTGACTTTCTATCTCACAATACTGACTTTATATCACACAATACTGACTTTCTATCTCACAATACTGACTTTCTATCTCACAATACTGACTTTCTGTCACACAATACTGACTTCATATCTCACAATACTGACTTCATATCTCACAATACTGACTTCATATCTCACAATACTGACTTCATATCTCACAATACTGACTTTATATCTCAATACTGACTTTATATCTCACAATACTGACTTTATATCTCACAATACTGACTTTCTATCTCACAATACTGACTTTCTATCACACAATACTGACTTTCTATCTCACAATACTGACTTTCTATCTCACAATACTGACTTTCTATCTCACAATACTGACTTTCTGTCACAATACTGACTTCATATCTCACAATACTGACTTTATATCTCACAATACTGACTTTCTATCACACAATACTGACTTTCTATCTCTTTGACTTTCTATCACACAATACTGACTTTCTATCTCACAATACTGACTTTCTATCTCACAATACTGACTTTCATATCTCAATACTGACTTTCTATCACAAATACTGACTTTATATCTCACAATGACTTTCTGTATCTCAATACTGACTTTCTATCACACAATACTGACTTTCTATCACACAATACTGACTTTATATCTCAATACTGACTTTCTATCTCACAATACTGACTTTCTGTCACACAATACTGACTTTATCTCACAATACTGACTTTATATCTCACAATGCTGACTTTCTGATCACAATACTGACTTTATATCACAATACTGACTTTCTATCTCACAATACTGACTTTATATCTCAAATACTGACTTTCTATCTCACAATACTGACTTTCTGTCACACAATACTGACTTTCTGTCACACAATACTGACTTCATATCTCACAATACTGACTTTATATCTCAATACTGACTTTCTGTCACACAATACTGACTTTCTGTCATCTCAATACTGACTTTCTGTCACACAATACTGACTTTCTGTATCTCACAAATACTGACTTTCTATCTCACAATACTGACTTTCTATCTCACAATACTGACTTTCTATCTCACAATACTGACTTTCTATCTCACAATACTGACTTCATATCTCACAATGCTGACTTTATATCTCATACTGACTCACAATACTGACTTTATATCTCAATACTGACTTTCTATCACACAATACTGACTTTCTATCACACAATACTGACTTTATCTCTCAATACTGACTTTCTATCACACAATACTGACTTTCTGTCTCACACAATACTGACTTTATATCACACAATACTGACTTTCTATCTCACAATACTGACTGAATTTCTTTCTATCACACAATACTGACTTTATATCTCACAATACTGACTTCATATCTCACAATACTGACTTCATATCTCACAATACTGACTTTCTATCTCACAATACTGACTTTATATCTCAATACTGACTTTCTATCTCACAATACTGACTTTCTATCTCACAATAATATCTGACTTTTTATCTATCACACAATACTGACTTTCTGTCACACAATACTGACTTTCTATCTCAATACTGACTTTCTATCTCACAATACTGACTTCATATCTCACAATACTGACTTTCTATCTCACAATACTGACTTTTATCTCACAATACTGACTTTATATCTCACAATACTGACTTTCTATCTCACAATACTGACTTTATATCTCAATACTGACTTTCTATCTCACAATACTGACTTTCTGTCACACAATACTGACTTTCTATCACACAATACTGACTTCATATCTCACAATACTGACTTTCATATCTCACAATACTGACTTTCTATCTCACAATACTGACTTTCTATCTCACAATACTGACTTTATATCTCACAATACTGACTTTCTATCTCACACAATACTGACTTTCTATCTCACAATACTGACTTTTATATCTCACAATACTGACTTTCATATCTCACAATACTGACTTTCTATCTCACAATACTGACTTTCTATATCTCAATACTGACTTTATATCTCACAATACTGACTTTCATATCTCACAATACTGACTTTCTATCTCACAATACTGACTTTCTATCACACAATACTGACTTTCTATCTCACAATACTGACTTCATATCTCAATAATGACTGACTTTCTATCACACAATACTGACTTTCTGTCACACAATACTGACTTCATATCTCACAATACTGACTTCATATCTCACAATACTGACTTTCTATCTCACAATACTGACTTTTATCACACAATACTGACTTCATATCTCACAATACTGACTTTCATATCTCACAATACTGACTTTCTATCTCACAATACTGACTTTCTATCACACAATACTGACTTTATATCACACAATACTGACTTTCTGTCACACAATACTGACTTTCTATCACACAATACTGACTTTCTGTCACACAATACTGACTTTATATCTCACAATACTGACTTCATAACTCACAATTCTGACTTTCTATCTCACAATACTGACTTTATATCTCACAATTCTGACTTTCTATCTCACAATTCTGACTTTCTGTCACACAATACTGACTTTCTATCTCACAATACTGACTTTCTATCTCACAATACTGACTTCATATCTCACAATACTGACTTTATATCTATCAATACTGACTTTATATCTCAATACTGACTTTCTATCACACAATACTGACTGACTTCATATCTCAATACTGACTTTCTATCTCACAATACTGACTTTTATCTCACAATACTGATTTTATATCTCAATACTGACTTTCTATCTCACAATACTGACTTTATATCTCACAATTCTGACTTTCTGTCACACAATACTGACTTTCTATCACACAATACTGACTTTCTATCTCACAATGCTGACTTTCTATCACACAATACTGACTTTCTATCACACAATACTGACTTTATCTCTGACTTTCATCACACAATACTGACTTTCTATCACACAATACTGACTTTCTATCTCACAATACTGACTTTATATCTCACAATACTGACTTTATATCTCACAATACTGACTTTATATCTCACAATACTGACTTTCTGACAATACTGACTTTATATCTCACAATACTGACTTTCTATCACACAATGCTGACTTTCTATCTCACAATACTGACTTTATATCACACAATACTGACTTTATATCTCAATACTGACTTTCTATCACACAATGCTGACTTTCTGTCACACAATACTGACTTTATGTCACAATACTGACTTTCTATCTCACAATGCTGACTTTCTATCTCACAATTTGACTTTCTGTCACACAATACTGACTTTCTATCTCACAATACTGACTTTATATCTCACAATACTGACTTTCTATCTCACAATACTGACTTTCTATCACACAATACTGACTTTATATCTCACAATTCTGACTTTCTATCTCACAATACTGACTTTCTATCACACAATACTGACTTTATATCTCACAATACTGACTTCATATCTCACAATACTGACTTTTATATCTCACAATACTGACTTTATATCACAATACTGACTTTCTATCTCACAATACTGACTTTGACTTTCTATCACACAATACTGACTTTATATCTCAATACTGACTTTATATCTCACAATGCTGACTTTCTGTCACACAATGCTGACTTTCTGTCACACACATGCTGACTTTCTGTCACACAATACTGACTTTCTATCTCACAATACTGACTTTTATATCACAATACTTTATATCTCACAATACTGACTTTTCTATCACACAATACTGACTTTCTATCTCACAATACTGACTTTATATCTCACACAATACTGACTTTATCTCACAATACTGACTTTATCTCACAATATGACTTTTATATCTCACAATACTGACTTCATATCTCACAATACTGACTTTATATCTCACAATACTGACTTTCATATCTCACAATACTGACTTTATATCACACAATACTGACTTTCTATCACACAATACTGACTTTCTATCTCACAATACTGACTTTATATCTCACAATACTGACTTTATATCTCAATACTGACTTTCTATCTCACAATACTGACTTTCATCTCACAATACTGACTTTCTATCTCACAATACTGACTTTCTATCTGACATACTGACTTTGACTTTCTCACAATACTGACTTTCTGTCACACAATACTGACTTCATATCTCACAATACTGACTTCATATCTCACAATACTGACTTTCTATCTCACAATACTGACTTTATATCTCACAATACTGACTTTCTATCACACAATACTGACTTCTGACTCACATATCTCACAATACTGACTTCATATCTCACAATACTGACTTTACTCACTGATTTACATCTCACAATACTGACTTTCTATCTCACAATACTGAATATCTCACAATACTGACTTTCTATCTCACAATACTGACTTTCTATATCTCAATCACTGATTTTATATCTCAATATCTCACAAATACTGACTTTCTGTCACACAATACTGACTTTCTATCACACAATACTGACTTTCTATCTCAATACTTTTCTTTCTAATCTGACTTCATAATACTGACTTTCTGTCACACAATGCTGACTTTCATATCACACAATACTGACTCTTTCTCTCACACAATACTGATTTTATATCTCAA